>JAMKCH010007142.1:0-58002 GCA_023653785.1 Ophioderma brevispina
TTTGATTTATATCGGAACATGTGGCAGTTCAAGAAGTATTTTGAGCTAACAGAATGTATTTCATGAGCATTTATTTGTTTCCATAGCGATTCAATATTTTAATGTTCATATTAAAATGCCCGCATTTTATGCAATGAAATGACAATATTCCTGGCATTTAGCATGAAATATCAAATAGCTTTCACTACCTACGGTGATTTTTATGAATTAAATGAATCAGACAAACTTCTAGTAATTTCTTGTGATTCAGGTGATATTAATTTTTTTTAAACATTTTCCTGTTGATTTTTGATGTTTTTCTGGCGATTTTACGTTGAAAATATCGATCCTCGGATTAGTTGATATCGCGACGACGTGCGTGTGTGCTACTTGTATAGCTTGCCTTTCACGACATGGAAGAGATCGGACTGCAATGGTAGCCAGAAATGTAGCTATATAAAATGGTGATATTCTACAGAATATACGGGCGATACTGCTCACTGATAGGCTGGTTTTATATGGCGTGACACATGCGTTAAAGTGTGCGTTTATGTCCCGGCGGAGCCGGGAAAATTTTTTGTACCTCCCGGCTTAAGTCCCAGCTATCATCAATGATTGTCCCCGGCAGGGCGGGGACAAGCTAACGTACATTCCCGGCCAAGTCCCGGCTAACATCCCGGCTTGCGGGGCACAACTTTTTTTTGTACGTGCCCGGCTATGTCCCAGCATATACCCCGCTATGTCCCGGGACCCCCAGGGCCGGGATTGAAATTGACAAGTGCATTACCAACAGAGAAATTTTAGCTGGAATATTAGTAAACTGTTTTAGTATAGCAGTGTGTCAATTACTTCCTGTTCTGAAACTTTCCTGACTGGCCAAGTTGAGTTGGATGAACAGATTACTTCAAAGGTTCAATCGAGCGGCCCTTGAAGTTACCCAAACAATGAGATGCTGAATGAGAGTAATCATGAGTAATCGGATTTCAAAATCGAGCCATCTCCTTCTTTCTCATCTTCTCTGTGTCAACAAACGTGAGTGATTAAGATCCCCAGGCTCATACACCAAATTATCTGGCCAGTTTCTAGAGATTACACACATAATGAAAAATGTTCATCACGGTTGAAGTTTCGTTTACTAGGCACCTGGGCTAGGCATCCTGGATAGGAACGTCCAGATTTCCTCACATGAGGGCTCACTTCATCAGGATTCACATAGGTTTCTCTATGCAGATTGATGAAACAATGTTATGCCATAACATCACTATTTCTTAATCTAGAATAATGATCACCCCTTCATATGACAGATTACGTCCTTCTGGGGATGAATTCAATATTCTGCCACCACATCCTTCAACGTGCAGTTTATTCAGTTGAAGCTGCCGAATTCATTGGGTGGTGGCACAATACTAAATTCTTTCTGAATTCTGTAATTATTCTGTCGGTCACAGTTGTTGAATTTTTTTGGCACACACACTCCCTACTGCTGGCGTGAAACTTATTTTAAGAACCTCGACCGTCTATGGAGTGCTGGATGTTTTCTCATATTTTGATCTGATCTCAAGCTTCTTGAGATACTGCAGCAGGATAAAATTTTTGATATTATTTCAGTGGGTAATTTTGCTGCAAAGCGTGATTTTGTTAACTTCATCATTCACTCCAAAGTTAATCTTTCACTCCAGGAAATAACTTGGAAGAGCCGTAATTGACCAATCAGGCAGCAGAATTCCAATTTGTGACATCAATCCGACCGACAGAATTTGGTCAAATTTCCAAATTTTCTGAATGTCCCTACGTGGTCCTGACTGCGTGAAGAGTAGCTTGGGATAAGGATTTCAGATCCAGGATCAATTTTTGGTGTTTTTAACATATTTTATTACCTCTGGTCTATTGCCGGGAACGGACCTACATCACATGTGAAAACATAGCTCAGACACGTCATAGCTCGGGCACAGCACGGGGCTAAGAAATTTTAATATTAGGATATCGCTGGGTTTTTCCCGACACAAAAACCTGTCAGAAAAAAGTTTTAAAATACTTCACTTACCGACCTCCTATTGGTATATTCTAGAGATTAACCGATATTTGTATCGGACATCGGATCGGAGGCCGATTTTGCAAAATCGACAGAAAATCGGATCGGCAAAAATATATCAGAGCCTGCCGATTCTTAGCCGATGTACTGAATGAAAGAAAGGGACAAAGCAAAATAGGTATTTTTACAGTTTTTAAGTAGAAAAATGGAACAAAAGCAAAAAAAAAAAAAAAAAAAAAAATTTTCTGAATGTCCCTACGTGGTCCTGACTGCGTGAAGAGTAGCTTGGGATAAGGATTTCAGATCCAGGATCAATTTTTGGTGTTTTTAACATATTTTATTACCTCTGGTCTATTGCCGGGAACGGACCTACATCACATGTGAAAACATAGCTCAGACACGTCATAGCTCGGGCACAGCACGGGGCTAAGAAATTTTAATACTAGGATATCGCTGGGTTTTTCCCGACACAAAAACCTGTCAGAAAAAAGTTTTAAAATACTTCACTTACCGACCTCCTATTGGTATATTCCGACTCTATGGGTGTTATAGATCACAAATATATGACCAAAAAAATGCAATATTGAGGTACCGGTATTATGAAACAGTTTTCGATGTGGAATTATAATAACGGCAAATTTTAGTATACTTTAGTGCCTTCAATTTTCTTTCATTTTGCACATTGGTGCCAAACATCCTCGGTAAGTACACTGACATAAACTGTTCATCCGTTGGAAATAAGAATCGGTGTCATTAGGTATGGATTTGTATTTAAAGTGAGTAAATGCCAGTTTTAAAATGTGTGATGGACCCCAAAATAGATGCATTATGCCGCAACCGCAACCCAATATTTCTTGTCCGGGGGAGTGTCTATCAGAGCAACAGCCCCGCGACTAGTGAAAACAAAGGAGAAAGCAGGCCATGGAATCCCTGAATATCGCAGTGCCAGTGTGCATTAGCAGCCCTAAATTATTCCCCAGGCACCCCTGCTTATTCACTTTTCAGTAATCTCTGGTCTGATTAATAATAGGTGGGTGTTGGCAGAATCGAACACACGCGACGTGGAGCGCGTGAGCCAGCGGGACACGCACCGTCGTTTCGGCATGCGTAATTGTTGAAGAATGCGCCTAACCTCCTGCGTAGCTCGCTTCGCTTGCAAGAAGGTTGCGTATTCCTGGCTGGTTTTAGTTTTGAATCCTTTGCTTTAAAAATCTCCTTAATTTTAGCATGTTTTTTTTATTATTTCCTTAAAAACAAATATAAAATTTTTTTTATTAACCTAACCATACCAAAAACCTTAAAGGCAGCTATTGAATGAACTCAAACACTGCTAAAAATACAGGATAACTAGTAAAAGGAACTTCTACCGGTATGAACGTTTTCATTTGGCGTACTCGCATCACGGTAGAAGCACTTCCGTATACAATAACCGGTAGCAGTGTTTTGAGGGCTCCGAAGCACAACGGATTCGCATATTAGCTAATATTCGGAGCTAATAAAAAATTGTTTTTATATTATCCTTACTCGTACAACAGGGCACCCACTTACAGAGAGTCTTTTATTCATAATTTGCAATAAATTCATCATCAGTACATCTGGGTACACAATTCAGGGGAAATCCTTACATATAATTGTTGTACTTTCCACAACAGGAGGACGACGGCAACAATACTAGCACCATTACTCAACATGTGAAGTCGAGATTGTAGATTATATTTTGTTTATTTCTCGCCATTTTTTGCAAATCACTGTCGATTATGGGTGTATGAATAGGCCAATTAGCACAACTTGGGTGAGTAATTCTGAATCTGAGTTTTTTTTTGAATCGTCCTAATCCGCTGCTACTATACGTTTTAGATACACTTTCTGTAGACCGAAAATAGAGCGGTCCTTAACGAAAACGTCATTCCGGTTAAAAAATGCGTCTGATTTTCTCGTATATTTAGGTGGGTGCCTTTTGAACTAAGGATAACCAAAATCTAGTGATTCTGGGGCCAAATTTTCAGGGGTCTGTACAAAATGATTTGCCCATCCCTGCTCTGGTTCTGTGAATCGGATCACATATTTTGTTCGTACAATTATCTTGTTTTAATTGGTATGCATAGTGTGGACGTAGATCAATAGTTCTTATAATCTTGCTTTCGGTGAATACTTACCTGAATCCACCTGTTACACAGGCCAAACACAGAACTTCATGTCATAAAAGATGATTCTTGTTTTTTTACATACAGCTCAAGATCTCTTTTCAAAATCAGCTGACAGCGATTAAGAAAGGCCGTGCTGCCCTGAAGGCTGCCAGATTTTAACAGAGAGGGCGCTAGTACTAATTTGCAATGGGTCAGCCTGGGTCAGATGGTGCCGGTCATGTACATTTTTAAACTTCCTTCAAACAGAAAGGTGCAACGAAAGATTTTTTTAAGCTCCAGGCAAAGCTCCTAAATTTATTGTGTCGCAATTGGGGACTAGACACTCAATAGATTTCTTACTTTGTACGTGGCTTAAGAAATGTCTTAAAAGAGAGGAAAAAAAGGGAATTCTGATTTACTTTTATTTCAATAATAAAACATAGGCTAAATTTTGTATTTGCTCCTATACAAAATTAGAAATGTCACCATATTTTTAACAAAGACTTATTTCTCAGCTTAATCCTTTCAGATGGGGTTATATTTGATGGAAAGCTTTACATCAAGGCAAAAATCAGTACTTTTGATTTTTTAGGGACACCTGATATGTGAAATCTCTTGTTGCACTTTTGGGATTTCCCTGAAACACCAATTTTTTTATTCAATAAACTTAATTTCACTGCTTATCAAGTTTTTAAAAAAATATCGACATTAAAACTCACTTTTCAGAAAAAAAATAATTTTTTGTACAGTTTTCCTGAAAAAAGGTAAGTTTATTAAAGCACTATCAGTGATTATCTCAAAAAAGTAAAAGTATTTGAAATTTGTAGGAATAGCTTAAAGTGAAGAATAAGTCAGTAGAAATCTCTTAAGTTATTTTTTTTCCCAACTGAAAAAACACTGGAAAACTCTGCCTATCTTTTGACAAACTAAGTTAATTTAAAACTTATGCCCAATATTTAAAACAAAAATAATTTTTTTAAAGTTTTATCAGGTGCAAAATACAGTTTTTCAATGATAAACACGGTTTTTAGACGCTTTGCTTATCTCCTGATAAACTCGTTATCTCCTGATTTATCGTGATAAACTTTAGCTTTTCCTGCATTTCAAGCATTGCGCTTGCCATATACCAGTATCAATTTTACCCAAGGGTACCCCCGGAGGGTACCACAAAAAACGAGGAAAGTGCAACAGTGCTATAGTTCCTATAAAACCTAGAATTTGAGCGTAATTTGTATAGTTTTGTGGCGAATATTTGTCCTAGAGATTTGCTCTTGGTATCATTCAAGAGCGTATTAGATCATATCCTCGCCTGTTTAAAAGGGGCATTTCATGATCCACAGCCTCGTCCCCGACAAAAAATGCAGCGGTCCCAAACGCATGTGTCGTCTGCCGTCCCGGTTTGTGAATGGGACAAAGTTCACATGAGGTCATCATTTTGGGGTCATGACCCCTACTAGACGACATTTGACCTCTTGAAGCGGCAACATCTGGGACACTACCCAAGGACCTTTGCGTGGATGCACTAAGCAATTTCATAATTCTGACCATTTTGGGGCCATAACCTCTAATGACCTTTGACCCCACTCTTGAAGAGTTACTTGCTGAGATTAATAAACCTAACAGGTTGGTTTTTTAACAAAAAATGATTGAAAAAAACGGAGTCTTTCCATTATGGAGTTAATCAACTCAGTTAATCAGCATAAACAGTTTTACTTTAAAAACTCGTCTTTGTCCATAAACATGAAAAATGTAGTTACTCCATTAATTATTTTTTATTTTTCTAATGTAGTTTAAAACGGAATCTTCCCATTACGGAGTTAATCAGCTCAATATATCAGCATCTACCCAGAGTTTTACTTTAAAAACTCGTTTTAATCCATAAACATGAAAAATTATTATTTTTTAAATTTTCTAACGTAGTTTTTTCTTCAATAACGTAGGTTTTTTTCTTTTATCAAGTTAAGCAACTCTTTTAAAGCAAATCTCTGTTTATGCCGATAAACTGAGTTTATCAACTCCGTAATGCAAAGATAAAACAGCTTTTCAGAGAAAAACTTGATGTATCAGTAAAACTTGTTGATAAACATTTTCTGAAAAAACGTAATTTGTCGAAAAACATTGTTTTCAGAAGAAAAGGGTAATTTATTTTCGATAAACTGAGTTTATTGATAAACCAAGTTTTTAGATAAATTAAGTTTATTGAAAAACTTGGTGTATCAGAGAGAAAAAAATCTTAAAACTTTAAGGTTTTCTGGAAAAAAACTATCGATAAACATTGTTTTCTGATTATTTTTTATCGATAAAAAATTTAAAATTTGTTTATCAAATTAAATTCGATAAAAAAATCCAGGAAATAATCGATATATAAGTTTCTTTTCAGAAAACCTCTTAAAATATTGTCCTCTCTCTTTCTGATACAACAAGTTTTTTTTTTAATAAACTTAATTTCTCTACAAACTTGGTTTATCAATAAACTCGTGTTTTTAAGCGACAAAGCGTTTTGTTTTAGAAAACCAAGATGAAAAATATTATCTTTCAACGATAAACACAATTTCCATAAGCGGTGTTTATCGCTTGATAAACTTTTGTTTTTCTCTTGATATTTTCCCATTTTATACTCATATCCATATGAAAGAAATTCAACAAACACGGTAAACAGATATGAAAAGAAATTCATTGCACCATTTTTATTCTCATTTCACCAACGTCAACAAGATATTTTTTTTCCTTTTTGAGATGTAATTATAAGCACATCAACACATAATTGCAATACAAAACAAACTTAAACCAAATGGAATTCAAGAAAATACAAGTGCAAAAGGTTGACGCAGAAATTTCCAACATGTAACACTCACACACACACGTACACACATACGCACACGCGCACACACACACATATCACACTTCTGTTAATAAATTAATATCACAAAATAAACTATTTACAGGCAAGACAAGCCATAATAAATTACTAGTATGTACAGTATCATACATGTAATGGTGAAAAGGGCAAACAATATTCTTAGCACAGTCCTTAGAGTGTTTTCTGATCGGTTAAATACACATTATAGTTATTTAAGCAACCAATAAGGTAGAGAACTTGAAATAACCCTCCAATCTTAGCTTAGTGCTGATTGGCTCAATAATGACCGCATTTTGTGAAAGACCTAAGAAAAAATCCAACCTATGGCAATAAAATGACATTGCCATATGGGTTGTATTTTGTGGGTCACCCTGTTGTTCATATTACTGGCAAAAACTAAAAGATTCGATAATACGTGGTCTCTCTGGTCTTGAGTTGCATACCTTTGAACAAGGTTAAAAGGTCGAATTTGATTTGCCCTATACAAAATGATCTAGTCAAATTGACTAGATAATAGAGTAAAATATGACTTCACTAGGTAAATCAAGTCGAAAATTGTAACTAGATTTTCTAGTAAAAAAATACCGTTTGTCAAATATCAATTAAAATTGGTTGACTGATACCACATTTAAATAATTTAATGCATTTCACCGGAATAAAGTCAAAATACAATTTCATTTCTTGTAACCATAATACATTAATTTCTTCAATTTGATCAGAATCTTGGCACATTCAACTAATTTCTAGTTAAATTTGACTAGAATCTTGTGAAGTCATATTTTACACGATAATGTGACTAGGTGTTTCATGGTTCATAATATTATTGTCACGATTGCAATGTCCAAATCAAAATTGATAATCAATAAAATCGATCTTACACCAAAACATGGCAAAACATGGATTAAGAAAAACATTTCTATAAAAATTAGAAAACAATTTATTATATTGCGAGGATGTGAGGATTTCGCTTTAAGGTGCAACAAGAGATAAAATGGTGTGAAGCTTTCCATAAAAGGAGAAATATTTCTTTTGCACAAAAATGTGAACTTTCTAATTTCGTATTGGAGCAAACACAGCCTATGTTTTATATTGAAATATAAGCAAATCAAAATCACCTTCTACACCCAATACAAGGTAAAA
This sequence comes from Ophioderma brevispina, assembly GCA_023653785.1. Classification (NCBI taxonomy): domain Eukaryota; kingdom Metazoa; phylum Echinodermata; class Ophiuroidea; order Amphilepidida; family Ophiodermatidae; genus Ophioderma; species Ophioderma brevispina. The sequence continues at coordinate 8,138 of JAMKCH010007142.1, forward strand.
ATCATGAAATCACTACATATGCCATGAAATCTCCCGTTGCACCTTTAAACCCGAGACAAATATAACATTTCTCATTCCCATACTTTACATTTTTACTTATACATTCAGTGCTCCTCGTTTTCCTGAAAAATTTTATGGCTTCACTACTTTTCCTTTCGTGTTTCCCTTGATTACCACTCTAAATATTGATCGATTGGTCGTTCTTTTGCCTTAAAACACATTGAGCAATAATTTAACAAAATACATAAACCATTATTATGTACGAGATTATTATGTATACCAGAATACAGTCATTCTTTTACAACTGTATCAAACATTACACACATGAACAACAGTAGAAACCGATAAAGCAGTGAAAGCCATTTTTTTCACACAATGTATCAAAGGATTACTTCCAAAATTGAACTTAAGCTTGAATGAGGTGTTTTAATAACAGATACCAAAAAAGGAATTTGAACTCCCTCAGTCTCTCTCTCAAAAAAAACTAAAAATGATACCTTTGACAATTCTTACAAGTGGACAAAATTGACGTGTCAGAACCCACAAATTAACTTAGGCTACCATACAAAACACGATTATTTAACGTGAAACTCCTTTGCAAATTAGAGTTCAAAGTGTTCGAGTTCAGAGTTAGGAACGAGTCTTAATAGTTCATCCAGTGGTTGGAGTATATTTGAGAGGAATGTATACACACACAATGTCACTGTTAAAAAAAAAAAAAAAAAAAACCGTTTGTCAAATATCAATTAAAATTGGTTGACTGATACCACATTTAAATAATTTAATGCATTTCACCGGAATAAAGTCAAAATACAATTTCATTTCTTGTAACCATAATACATTAATTTCTTTAATTTGATCAGACTAATTTCTAGTTAAATTTGACTAGAATCTTGTGAAGTCATATTTTACACGATAATGTGACTAGGTGATTCATGGTTCATATTATTATTGTCACGATTGCAATGTCCAAATCAAAATTGATAATTAATAAAATCGATCTTACACCAAAACATGGCAAAACATGAATTAAGAAACACATTTCTATAAAAATTAGAAAACAATTTATTATATTGCGAGGATGTGAGGATTTCGCTTTAAGGTGCAACAAGAATGGTGTGAAGCCAGGCATGAGAATGAACTTTCAGAAAAAAAACTGAAAGCGGAAAAAAACTGAAAAAACGCGTGAAATCCAACGCGCAAAATATTTCTTTTGCACAAAAATGTGAACTTTCTAATTTCGTATTGGAGCAAATACAGCCTTATATTGAAATACAGTCATTCTTTTACAACTGTATCAAACATTACACACATGAACAACAGTAGAAACCGATAAAGCAGTGAAAGCCATTTTTTTCACACAATGTATCAAAGGATTACTTCCAAAATTGAACTTAAGCTTGAATGAGATGTTTTAATAACAGATACCAAAAAAGGAATTTGAACTCCCTCAGTCTCTCTCTCAAAAAAAACTAAAAATGATACCTTTGACAATTCTTACAAGTGGACAAAATTGACGTGTCAGAACCCACAAATTAACTTAGGCTACCATACAAAACACGATTATTTAACGTGAAACTCCTTTGCAAATTAGAGTTCAAAGTGTTCGAGTTCAGAGTTAGGAACGAGTCTTAATAGTTCATCCAGTGGTTGGAGTATATTTGAGAGGAATGTATACACACACAATGTCACTGTTGATAAAACTACGCTCTAGCTATCAGCAACAGAAGATGGAACCTCCGCAGGAACGTTACTGCTGGGATTTGCACTAGCAACTGGGGGGAAGTTAAAGACTGTTGGCCGGCGGTAGGAAGACGTCACACTGGTCAGGGCAGTTGGATGGTAGTAGTAAGCAGCGGTGGGACTCGAATAGGCGTAAGCAGACGGAATGGCAGAGTAGGAGAATGCCGCAGCCTGTGGCATCTGACCGTATGATGGGATCGTAGAAGGCACGTAGTCACACTGAGGGGTACGAGCATAGAGAGACGAGTAAGGGTAGATGCCGGGTGGGGAGCAACACGGCAAGGTACAAGGACCAGAAGATGGCGGGGACGGCACCGTCGGGGTCTTGTCGCCTTTGGAACCAGATGGGCTACTGGTAGGAAGAGTTGATGGAGCAACGGAGCTGGGAGAGTCCGGGCGAGAGCATGACAATGGTGATGCGGCTGGACTGGAAGCCTGGCGACAGACGGTCTGAAGTGAAGACACGGTGGAAGAAGCGGCGCTTGGTGGACGAGGACTAGGGGGCCTGTGGACAGGACGGTGGTGAAGACATGACGGAAGAACCGGCGACTTGGGGCGAGAACCTTGCGTCAGGCTGGTGTTTACTTGAAGAACGGAAAAACTTTCTCTGGCACTCTGATGCTTATGGCGTTTTCCTTGGCGTCTTTGGCGTGCACGTCTGTTCTGGAACCAGACCTGGAGAAAAAGAATCAAAAGAGACATAGAACACATTAAAATCACACATCATCAGTCGCTTGGGAAAAAGTACCACATCAGAAACTTTATCCTAATTAAAATGCGGGAACTTTAATTCAGTTTTCATATTAACAGAAATAAGTTTAAGAATTATAGCACTCCTCTCCATGAGCGCAATCCGTATTGCTTTTTCTAAACTTGCATTATTTGAAAGAATCAAAATAAATGTTTTTTGCATAAAAATACAGTTTTACTTATTTCATTTATTTTCTCAGAGTACTTTTTATTTATGTTTCTATAACATTTTCCCATTTCTGTATGTAAATAATGTTGATGGACAAAATAATTGATTGATTTATGGACTTTTTTCATTATAGCACACCCTACCCTCATAAGCTCGGTAACTTACTGTTTTTTTCGCCCCAAGAAAAATGAAATGTGTCTAGGTCAATTAAATTCAACATAGAATCAATAAAAATTACTTCCTTTATTTTTATACATTTTCGTCCAAATCAATTTATTTGGTCATATTCCCTCTTTCGCATGTTTCTTTTACTTTCGTTTTCCTCTTCTTTCACCTCATTATTCTTTCCTTACTTTTAGTTTATATCATTATTTTTATAATTATTTCTTTTTAGATTTCTTAATCTTGTCTTGGTTTATAAACAAAGGAAAAGGCAGACAATTTGTCATACCTAAACATCTCTCGACGCAACCATAACCTGAGGCTAAAAGTGAAATTACTACCAAAGACGAAATTACGCTTGTGGTGGTGGGATTCATCCATAGAACGACTTCGACGAAATATACGGAGCTAAAAGTGAATTACATGACCAGACGAAATTACGTATGGAATTGGTCCAGTTTAATATTATGGTCAAATTTTTGATATAATTAACAAACACACGTTTAGTTTTCTTGGGGCGAAAACAAGTTTCGTACAGAAACGAATTACAATGAAAAAATTTTTTTAAACTTACTAGGGAAACAAAAATCCCATAACTGCAAAATAAATAATGACATGTTAACCACATCAAAATATTCCGTTTTGCATAACGGTCAAATATGTGCACCTACATTGGTGAAATGAAAAGTGCCAAGTATAATTAAAGAACATTTACCCACTAGGGTCACTCTTTCATAACGAATAAGCATAAGATATTTGACACATGGACTAGCTTGAGTTATTGGTTTGAAGTCAATCAAAAGAAATTAAATGTGTCCAGATATTCAAAAAAAACCTATCAGCAAAATTTGTTCTGTGTGAAATTAAATGACCAAAGACGAAATCGCGTTGTACATTCAAATGATGGGCCATGGAAATTAAAAATGAATTCGACGAAAATGCGCGAAAAAGTCCATCAAGTTATTGATCAAGTATTTTCGAAGATCTGTTTGAGATTGAGAAGGGATAGACACATTTAACTTGGAAAACAAATAAGTGTGACTCAAAACGATTAATCGTAAAACTATCCAATGATTTTCTTATACTACTCAAAATTTGTAAAAAATTGTAAATTTCGTTGAAGTAATTTTAGAATGAATGATTAACTTGAAATTCAATGAATGATTCCAACAACAAGACCATTTGTAATTTGCAATTTCTGATACTTAAACCAGATTCAAATCAAAATTTCGATTTGAACAAGGCCATTTGTAAAACCAAAAAGGACACAAGCAGTAATCTATGATCTTATTTCCACCCCAATTTTTGGGCAAGCTGTAAAACAAGTAAACATTCTACTAGAGCTAAACACAGTCTTGAAACTTTCTTGGTATAAAAGACTCACCTGTACTCTTGCTTCAGTCAAATCAATGGCGTCAGCTAGGGCTTCCCTCGAGTTGATGTCAGGATACTGGTTGGTGGCAAACACGGCCTCCATGCTAGAGAGCTGCTCAACGGTGTAGATGGTACGGGTACGACGGCGTCTGTTGCGGGGTGGCAGTGCTGATGATCTGGCGGCGAGCCCGGGGTTGACGAGATGGACACAGGTACTGGTTGCATAGTTGAAGCAGGCAGTGCCGGAGCTATGGTAAAATAGACAAAGAAAAAATCATAAGACACATATAAATACACTGATGAAGAATAATATTTCCTTATGTCATATCTAATGGCACAGGGGACACTGCCTAAATGCAACCATCGTAATATGGAGTGAGCATAGTACATGCATAATCTTCTCTCTTACTAATACTCTACATTTAGTAAGAGCTAAGAACCTAAACAAAAAAAATAAATAAACTCACAACCAAGCCGAACAAAGCTGCACAGTCTTAATTTTAACGCCAATAATACTGCCCCGGGGTACCTCTTTAGCTAACTCCTCGGTGCCGAATTTGGACGCCGAAGGAGCTGACCGACTCGCAAAAACCAAAGCAACATCGTTTGAACTTTGATGACTAGAAGGAGAAGCCAACCTTTCTCTTTCAAATTTAACCGGAACAATCAGAGAATGTATCTGCTCTTGAATAATATTACATTACTTTACCATAAGCAACAACTTTATAAAACAAGTGAATATTAACTGTAGACCATAAAAAACATAAGCACAGCACAATGATTTCACCGAAAGGTTTCAACTTAAGAATTTAAGCATGGGTGCCACTAATTACACGCCCTGCGTTTTAAGCGGCATCCACATCTCTTGCATATTGTATATTATTTATATCTAAATCAATTTTTTGTTCTATTAAATATGTTCATTGTTTATATTTGTTACAAAATATATATTCACTGTACGTGTAATGAGATGGAAATAAACCTGAATCTGAGAATAACGCTAACTACAGTTATATCGCAAACTCATTCCTCCTGTAACATTACCACAAGTTACACATAAATACTGACATAGCTAATCATACAAGCTTTGCAACAAAAGACTTCATTCATCATACGTCTCTTAAATCTTCGAACAAATCTGCAGTTGGGTTAAATAAAAAAAAAAACACGATTTGAGGTATGCTGAACTTAACAGTACCCTTCAACCAAATGTTTGCTTGTGTTTGGTAGTAAAACCTAAGAAAAAATATTTTGCTATCGCCTTATCTAGCCAAATTACCAACTTTAGTGAGCATCTTTAATTTAAATTTACATAAACTATACATGATCTAGCTGACAGATACCAGAAAACTCTTGTTGCACCTCGATCATCACATAAAAATATAATTCGATTCAAGTTTTACCAATTTAACAACATTTACCTTGGTTAAGTCCCAGTATGTTTTCAATTTGAAACGAAGGGCTCAGTCTCGGCTGACCAGTTGGTTGTAACTCCGTCATGTTAGAAGAGTTGGAACATACAACGGCGTTGGCAGGCATAATGTGTATCAGATCAATTAGCAATATCGGTAGATATAAATCAATCAACTTAGATGAAACTGGAGTAAGTGCAGATGTTGTTATCAGGTAGCGATCTCAAGACGAAATGGCACACGCTTCACCTGCCTCGCTACATTTATCCCACTTCCTAAAGATGCGCGAAACCTTTGAATCACTAAGTTAAGCGCCGCTGTCCTCTGATCTGTTTAGCCGGTTTCGTGTGATCATCTTTTCCGATATGATCCGCATGATCGTCAAAGAGTTTATTGGATAAGCCACTTGAGTCGGCGCTGGGTCATAGAGGGTCATAGAGCGTGCCGTCTTACAGTGACGGCACGCTGACGTTGGATTATCTCCAAGTGTGATTGTACCTTGTTAACACCTTAGTAGCTAGCTCTTATTATTAGAGATCAAAACGCGGCCGCACTGATCAAACCAATTAATTGGAAATTAATTGATCTCTGATGTAAACTTTCAACAAGAGCGAGGAGGGCAACGACCCCATAATGGATAGATTTTCTACGAAATTGTGTAGCGAGTTCAGTGAGATACTAGTAGTCGCCAGGCTCAGTTTCAATGAAATTGGATTTCACCAAGCGGATTAGAAAATATTTCAAGAACTCGTGGAAATGTGTTTCCCTTTGCGCGGTTTGTTGTTTTTGTTTTATTTATTTTTATTTTATCTCTTTTCTTTTCGAATTTTGAGGAGATTTGGAAAATGTCAAGATCATATTCCATGTGCAGCAGAAAAAGAAAACCTTTGAGCTATTTATTTTCCAGTTGTGTTAGTTTAAATTTATTTTTTCAGGTTTCAGGTTTATTTCCATCTCATTGCACATGTACAATAAATATAAATATTGTAACAAATATAAAATATGAACATGATATTTAATAGAACAAAAATTGATTTAGATATAAATAATATACAATATGCAAGAGACGTGGATGCCACTTAAAACCCATGGCGTGTAATTAGTGGCACCCATGCATAAATTACACATTAACAACATAAGTATGAAACTTAATTTGATAAGGCATAAACATATAATGATAAATTACGAGCACACGGGGAAAATAAGGGTGCTGACTAAAATTACAATTAATAGATCGGAAAAAATACAGAGAAAAAAAAACAGTTAAATATATAATGAATAAGTATAAGTTACCCAAATCACAAGACAATCAGTTGCAGAATAAAAATCAATGAGATGTTTTGTACGTTAACTATCTCAAACTCCAACGATATTAATGCTTATTTTTTTCGTAAAAGGAAAAAAAGAACAACAACAATTGTCAAAGGAAGGGGTCATTTACGCCAGAGGGTGGCGGTTTGAACGCGAAAACAAATTATAAGTGAGAAGGAATTTCATAAAGAAGCGAGGGGAACATGAACTTTAAAATTGAGAAATTTCATAAAATCAGGGATAATGCGAATTTTTTAACCAAGACGAAGCTGGAACGCGAAATGTTTCACCGAAAAATGTCAAATTCCTCCATTCTCCCTGGCCTAAATAATGACCGCTCCCTTATGGACTGTTGGTCATACCTTTATTTTAGTTTTTTTAGCCTTGGGTAACCCGCTGGACTGGGAGAGGGCATGGGCCCCTTCCCTAGGCACAACCAGATGAAATGGAACTATCTGGACACATATTTTTCTGGTACGAAAGTGGTCAACATTTTGGTATCAGAAGAAAACTATTCTCATTTACCCTGTGAAATCTTAGGGCAAAGGATGTTTTGGGGGTTTGAATGTTTGAGCTTGGGACTAGAAGCGAAAATATGCCCCAGTTTGGTGAACAAATTATTTGTTAACAGGCGTATACTCTTGGGGATTACACAAATCCACGTTTTTTAGCTCTATCACGTCCAAACGGGTTGAAAGTATCGGCGTGAAACTTTAACAGATGGGGTTTTGGGGTGAAGACCATTCTATCAAGATGAAAAAATCATAAACTTAAACGAGACTAATATAGTATATTAGTCTCAGCAAATCGGGTCATCCCCTTTAAAATGATAGTAATAACAATAATAATAATTATTATTTGTTTGGATGGTTTGCCACATAATACTGCCTTGATACATATCTTTCCCCCTTTTAACATTATGCGACACTCTTCGCACCTTTTGTTGCTCCTTCCCTCTCGTCTTGTCCTATCCTCTCCTGTTTTTGCTTTTGTCTTGTCCTTGTCGATATATTATTCCATTTTTAGTTAATCTCAAGATGGGGCCTATCTTAAAGTTTTTTTTTATAAATTTAAATGGCCTCTCCATTATGTCATAAATAAGTATATCCATATGCTTATATAGTTTGGTTATTCACTTGGTCAAATTGTAATGTATTTTATTTTCATATCCTATTTATAAGTACATGTATATATCTTTGTTTGATTTGATATTATATTTTTTTTTGTTTCTCAAATTGTGTATCATGATTTAACTTTGCATTGCAAGACTTTGTATACTGTTATTCTGATGATATATGTATATATTTTGATGATAAACTACTGCATTGTCTTGTTTTCCCTGTAATATTGCCACTTACTTTTTCAATAGTTTTCATTTAACCATAGTTCTTTAGTATTACTTTATCATGTTTATTGTATACAATCAAATAGTTCCACGTTGTAACTTTGTACATAATCTTTGGTTTTCTATTATGGTTTATCATCTGTTTATTTTGTATACATGTATTGTGAAGAGACAAAAATAAATCGGAAATCGGAAATATATGTAAATAAACTTGAATTGAATTACTGACGGCGATAAAGATCGATGCTTTACTCTCTAAATGTAAATGAGTGAAATGTCATTCCCCAAAAGAGTGAAATGCATGTAAACCACTCCAAAATTAGTGTATTGTACTTAAAAGAGTGAATTTCCACTCAAAAAGAGTGAAAATCACTCCAAAAAGAATGGATTTCTCTTTTTAAGTACATTTAGAGGGTAGTTTATCACCGATTTAACTTTTTTTTAAAAGGAAAAATCAGTTATTCAAACGAAAAAGTTATTGAGAAACACTCACTTTATCAAGCAGTAAATGAAGTTTTTCTAAAAAGCCTTTAACTTTGAATAACTCAGGTATATTTTTCGACTGAATTCTCTGTTATTTCTCTGATATAAACTACGTTTTTCAGAAAAAATATAAATTTGAAAAACTATAATTTATCGATAAACTAAGAAAATCAGAACAACAATGTTTGAAATCAACAGTTTCTCCCCGAAATTTTGTTATTTTTTTACTTTATGTTTTTTGGTTTTTTAGGGTGCAAATACAGATGAGCAAATGCATATGAGCTAGTTAACATCTGAACCCATACAACTACAAAATATGACAGATTCTTTTGATCGCAGCGCGATTTGCACTTCATTTTCAGTTGCACAAAAGGGTGAAACCAACATAAAAAGTTTATATCTGAGTTGTAGACAGATTGTTGCCAATCGTCTCTGTATGAGTAAGAGATATAAGTACTTTCTCCGCGGTTTTCTTTAATACTTAAAGTTCGAAAGATTTAATGACTCTTAAGAAGGTTTTGTTAAGTTCATTGCAATGGAGTATAGTTATAAACAGTAGATATTTTTTTTATTGTTTTACTGTTTTGCACTTCGTGATGTTGATGATTAAAGCACTTACGCCGGGTTGATTTATTTATATTACACTATATACTTTTATTGTTTCAAGTTTCCAAACCCCAGACCAAATACGTGATCGGAAGATGAAAAGAATCGAACTATAGGAATGCTATTTTCGATTAGAATGGAGATACATGAAACAAAAAGTCCAGGCTGAAAAGAAAAGCTGTCGCCGATTTTGCACATGAGTCGGGTATCTGGGTAAAGGCAAGATACGTGCCGCAGTCAAAAACCTTCTATCACAGATAAAAAACAAGCTTCAAGTTCAAGTTCATGTTCAAGTTCTTTTTATATTTTGCACTTTTCCTGGAAATTAAAGGCATTGGCTAAGTTTCAGCTCCAAATACCTCAAAATCTTCCGATTTCGAAAGACAAACGAACATATTTATAAACAATAGTTCTTCAATAGTTCAATTTTATTCAATATAATAATCGAAATAATACAAAATATAATCAAAGAACACATAAATACTTGGCCTAATTTTAGCCATTTTGGGCGAAGCCTGGATAATGTTCTATTTGTATTTCAATTCAAGTTTATTTACATATATCATCAAAATACATATATCATCAGAATAACAGTATGCAAAGTCTTACCAAGTTAAATCATGATACAATATTTGAGAAACAAAAAATTATAATATCAGAATCAAACAGAGATAAAATATATTACAATTTGACCAAGTGAATAACCAGAATAAGCATGGATCTAGGCCTACATGTACTTATTTTGACATGATATATGGAGGAGAGGCCATTTAAGGCCTATTAAGAGAGGCCCACCTTGAGATGAACTAACAATGAAATAATATATCGACAAGGACAGGACAAAAGCAAAAAGGACAAGACAAGACCGACGGGACAAGGACAACAAAAGACGAAGAGTGCACATTATGTTAAATTGGAATACCAAATTTCTTGGCATACTATATATTAGACGAGAACCTCACTTGGAAGCATCACATAGATGGCTTGACAAAAACAATATCAAGAAATATTGTGGTGTCAAACAAACTCAAGCATTTTATACCTGAGCGTATTTTCTACTCTCTGTATTGTAATTTTGTATTATCTTATATTAACTATTTAATTATCATATGGGGGAATACTTGTAAAACTTACTTAAATAAAATTACAAAGCTTCAAAAGTGGGCAGTAAGAACAATTTCATTACAGAAGTCATACTGCACCATTATTTTCCAAATATAACATCTTGAATCGGTTGGTTCCATTTGGAGCGTTGGGGAGTATCAAAGCGCAAGCAGAAACAGAATATAGCTGATATATTTAAACTTGAGCTTGGTGTATTCATGTACAAATATTCTGTAAATCAATTGCCTATTTCATTTGAAGGGGATTTTACAAAACGTTCTGACATTCACAATTATCACACAAGAAACAGCAATACTTATAATATAACAAAAAAATAACAAAGTGTTTTCTGATCAAGCAGTCCGAACATTGGGACCAATTCTTGGGAACAAGATTCTGATTCAGATTTATTTTGTCTCTTCACAAAACATGTATCAAATAACAGATGATAAATATTAATAATATATGGATAACCATAACTTATGTACAAAGATTTGGTTGTATACAAATGGTTTGTATACAAATGTATTTGGTTGTATACAAATGATTAGTACAATTTAGAAGAACCTCTTAAAAATTCTAAATATGTCTATCAATTCAAACGTCTACTCATTTCCAAATATGAATGATCACTTTTTTTGCACTATCCTAAATCTGTCATTATTGGCATATTTCCTAATTTGATATTTGCTTGTCGTGTTTTCTTGTGGGATTTGGTTTTGCTGTCAGTGTGTTAACATAATTTTTGCTTTTAGTTTTGTTTTGTTTTAAGGGGTTGACATCATCTGGTCTTATTGGCCTTTCAGTCAACTCCTCCGTAAGCTTGTTCTGCTTTATGCATTTGTTGTTGTATATGATTTTATAGAAATAAAGTTGAAGTATGAAGTATGAGTTAAAATATTAGCAGTTTTTAGCATTTTCAAGTTTATTTACATATTTTTATACCAAATTTTACATTGAAAAAAAGAACAATTTTGATTTGCTTATCTGCGGCATGTTCTAGATGCCTTTCTCTGAAATTATGTATAAAGCTAAGGTCCCTCTTTCTTATACTTGCAACATGCTATAACAGAATACAAAGGCCCATAGATTCGATTCCGGTTACCGACCCCTATGAACTAAAGGTCTGTAGATAGATACACTTAAGTAGTTTACCTGTGAAAAGATCAAAGTACCGCTAATCTTGTTAATCTAGTAACGTCTTTGTCTAATTACAAAAGATGTAATTGGTGAGGACGATACCGAGAAAAGCGTCAATTGTGTATATTTGTGCACGACTTGATTGAGTTAGCGAAATAAAGGCGCACCGCCACCAGAATTGGCGGAGAAAATCTTTATTGGTTGAGTAAGCCAGTAAACCGAAGGGTAGGGATATAACCCGAATGCTGATGATAGTTCGGAAGCTCAGTCATAATGCTATTGTTGCTCAGTTTATCTTGTTATCTCAATACCTACTTATGTACCACCCAGGATCTGATCTCTACCAACTTTGTTTTGGAAGTTTACCAGAGTTTAACGAGCCGAGTTTATAAAAGCGGAAAAATCGTAAAACGTGGTATTACTCAAATTAACCATTCTTTTTGAATCCTTGGTATTTTACGAACATCAAATGTATATTGCCTCTTGCACACAAGATTTTTTTCTCTATTCATAATTCTGTCTTTCTTCTCTACCCTTTCCTTGCTTTATTCTTAATTCGTTCTTTGGCATCTCTATTAATTTGAAATTCTATAACCTAAATCACGAAAGACCAAACCCTAGTCCAGCCAAGGGTTTGCAACCCCTCTATAAAACAAAAATCTAAAACAAACAAAACACACACGCGCACACACACCAAAGAAAAGACAAAAAACAAAAAACAAAACGACCAAAGGATTCAGCTAATTTTAGAACCATCCATTACTCTAATTTTAGTTAAAATCCGTAACACTTTCCCCTGCCAACAGGGTATATGTCATCAAGTTCTGGGGTAGGGAGGGTAGATTTACCGATACAAGCATGAAATATAGGCCAGAGTAGCTATTTTATTTCATTTAATACATTGTAAAATACATTGTATAATGAAATTTCTTTTTGTTAACATATACACTAATTTCTTCAATTTGACCAGAATCTTGGTCACATTCAACTAATCTCTAGTTAAATTTGACTAGAATCTAGAGAAGTCATATTTTACACGATACTCTGACTATGCTTTTTATACACAAAAACAGTCTGTTTTAGACTTTTTTTTAAATTTCAGGCGAGTGTTAGCACATATGTAAAAGCAACATAAACATGCAAAAACCTCGGTTTTGACAAAAATCAAGGGTGCCCTATAGGCCTATGCATGTTGCAAATGTCGCTTTAAGCATGTTAAGTAATTTTTTTTCATTCAGAACTTTATTTCATTCAGATTATGTTTCATATGATACAAATACAAAGCATAGATAATACAATAACCAAGTCTTTTAGACAAGAAATAACAATTCATGATCATTATTATAGTTGATAATATACATTATTCTTGTTAGATAATATGACACAGAAATGTGTAATCAAATCACAACTCGCGATCAATGATATAATAATGAAAATATAAGTGGAACATGGCAATAGCATAATCGAGGAACAATGTAGGAGTATCATAAGGGCAAGTCTGAACGAGGAAAGATCAAAATAAACCCCAGGGGGCTTTAGTGTTTGATCCTACCCCTACTTATAAAGAACAACGTTTGAAGTCAAATGAACAAATTTTGGGACATGGACAGACAACGAACAGAACATAACAATACAAAAACAAGGACAGACTAAGGGTAAACAAGGTGTGATCCAAAAAAAGGATAGGCCTATAGCACGTTAAACCAGACACATGTAAAAATCGAGAGAAAAAAAAACTGCATGAGAAGCTTAATAGTATTTAGACCTTTAAATTTCATTCAACAGTCGATAAATCAAGTTGTACAAATGGTGGTTTCAGAAACAGTCAAAACACTGATGTTAAATTCCCTTCTCATTTACTGTAAATTCTTTTGTTCTTTCTTATATAGCATTGAAATATCCAGCAAAAATCCCGTGTTTGTATGATTTTGGCTCAAAATTGAATCGTCCGGGTTATTTTCAGCAATATCGAGCAAATTCGTGGCTCCCTCTGATTATGACGTCGAACAGAAGGGTGTTAGTACTTATTATGAAGAATTTTATGATAGAGGAGTCCATAGCTATAGCTGTATGTTTATAACATACATATCGAGGGTTTACTGCAACAAGGCCCCCATCTGCAATAGCTGCCATTTTTCAGTTCAGTTGTGTTGTTATACCTGCCTGTCAAACACCTGGCAGCTATTGCAGATAGGTTCTTTTTGCCCTAAACCATCGATGTGTGTATGTTATAAACACGGGGAGGTTTACAAGCCTTACACACACACACACACACACACACACACACACATACACACACACACACATACACACACGCACACACACACACACACACACACACTTCTATATGTTTATTTTAACATACACCACCATGTATGTTATAAACACATGAAAGTTTACATTACACATGCGTGTTTATTTATTACTCACTTCTATGTTCAAACATGGAGTTATTATAGCAATAAACCTAAAAAAGAGTTGAATAATAAATATTCAAATTAAGTAATGGTTTTGATCTATAAATTTGTCATAAAACTAATGTTTATTATTCCTTTTACTGCAATACCTTTTTTTCATCAAATCTTCAATTCGTGACTGACTCACAAGGGATATCATGTTCCCTTGCCTCTGATGTTGTTAAAACAATTAACAATGTTCTTTGTCTTGTCCTTTTCTATGTGTTTGTTCTGTCCTGTCCTGTCCTGTCCCGTCCTGTCCAATAATTTAAAGCTTAAATATTGTATTATGTAAGGTGGGGTCATGCCCAAAGTCACCCAGACTTATTATGGCCTCTCCTGCATTTGAGTTCATGTCATTACAATATTCTGTACATTTTAATCATTAAAGTTGTAACTATTTATTTCTTAAATATCTGTAAATATATTTTATATCATTATGAAATGTATACTGACTGAATGTAAATGGTAATAAAACTTATTTGAATTTGAAAAATAACCCCAAAAGCTAAAAACTGCTAAATATGTGAGATGTTTTAAAAGTATCACAACTGGACTTCTTAGAACTAAACATGCTGTTTTGTTCCCAATTTTCAATTGCTTGTTATAGATTTCTAGAGCATTATAGTATACAGGCATGACAGGTGTAAAATCTACATCCATGGATAAAATTGTGATATACCAAAAAATAATCTTTTTGAAAAAAATGGGACTTTTTACAAGAATTGCCTCAAAAACACCTTTCTCCCAACTTGCATATTCCACATCATGCCTACACTGTTAAAACAACCGTAAAAAACGGTATTTTAACTGGCAACTGTGACTCACAACGTGCAAATAATTGTTTAAAAAACCCATCCTTTTAACTGTATTGCGTCCCAGTTGCCAGTTAAAATAACGTGTTTTTTTACGATCAATGTTTTTTTGTAGAAATGTATACCCCGACTATTGAAGCCAGAATCAGTATTTTTCAAAATTTAAAATTCCCACTGTCTCTCATTTGCTAGTATGGATATATTCTCAACAAATATAATAGTTATACTATAAGTTTAGCTTTTTTCGTAAAGTGGGTATTAACGTTCATTTAGGTTACTTTAATAAACCTGTTATTTTTTTCTATGAGATCATATATGTCGGGATCCCAACATTTTAGCACCGAAATCGCCCGTATTTAAAAACTATAAACTCTACTACAACAAACTTTTTTTTCAATAAAAAACTATGAACTTTTTTTTTGTTTACATAATATACTGATAAAATACATTTCAAATAACATTTTAAGAGACAAAAATAACCAATCTCCCACGTATACAAATTGTTGTTTATTGCCGCGGACGAAGTTTCCTGCCTTCGTCAAAAAAGCCTTTAAATCTCATTTGTTTGAACATGGTAAAAAAAAGTAAAATAGTGTCCGGCTATCAATGCTATCGATCATTTTCGCGGCTATATGTTTTGCTCCTCTAATCATGTTAATTGCTGTTTTGCTGGCGGCTGGTGATTGACGCGTAATTAGTAGGCCTTTCATAAACGGAAATCTTGACCTAAATCATAAACCCTTATTATCAAATTGGTTCATTACCATGCCACTTTGGTGTATTTGATTTTGGCCTCTGATGATTTACTGAGAAATTAATAACTTTGAGCCATGATATGGAAATTAATAGTGTGTTTCACGCATTGTTTACACTTTTCAAAATATCTATCATTAAATTATGGAAGTTATGGAAGGATTGTTGTTTTAATTTGTTATTAAAAGTGATTTAATTTAAAATATATATTGATAATAACGTGGCGTCCCTTGACAGGTCTGTATGCAGGATTATTGCGAACTTGGGGTACGGATTCTGGGGGAAAGTGGACTTCTTTCACCATTGCGTGACTCAGGGTACACTGTTAAAAATGTTCTTAATTTTACCAGACTTTATTTTTTAAAATACGGTAAACCCCAATTAGTCAATAATCTTCACGCTTTATTACCTATACCTAACATAAAATTACAATTTGGAAGCAGAAAAAATGTAAATAAACAATGGCTATAGAAAATAATACTACACATTTTGAAAAAAGGTAGTATTTTACCCTGTCCGTTATTATATTATAATAAACTATTGAAAAATCGTTTTACTTATAAAATGTGTTAAATAACGTCGTAAGTAACGTCATTAAAAAAAATGCAAAATCTTATTTTCCCTATCATTTCTAAAAATAGTTTTAAAAATTCTTGTAGAACTCAATTCCTCCTTTTTGTATTATATTTAATTTGAAAGTAAAGTTTATAAACTGATTTAAATTCGTATTTCTTCATGTTTTTCCTGTGTTTATTGCTTTTTTCTCAAAATTGTTTGCCTCAAATATAACTTTTTTA
Source organism: Ophioderma brevispina (assembly GCA_023653785.1). NCBI lineage: Eukaryota > Metazoa > Echinodermata > Ophiuroidea > Amphilepidida > Ophiodermatidae > Ophioderma > Ophioderma brevispina. The sequence continues at coordinate 24,558 of JAMKCH010007142.1, forward strand.
CACAACGTTTGTATGATGCCATAGCTACAGCGTGAAAATTTGGTCAGAGGATTTTAATAACGTTTTAATTCTTAATATTGTTTAAACACGTCAAAACCAACAATAACGTTAAAGCTGAGAAACGCCGTTATTTTACGTTCCCTGCAATGGTTTCGTATTTTTACGGCTCCAGTTATTTTACGTTCTGCACGTTGTGAGTCCCAGCTGCCAGTCAACTCAAATCCCTGTTTTTTTACAGGTTTATTTTTAACAGTGTAGGGGGTTCGGAGGGGATATCTCTACATTGTAAATCGTGCACATTTAAAGGGTCTGGTCGGTCGAATTAAACTAAAGGTTCCAAATAAAACAAGGTCTCACTGGATTTCAAATCCGTGTCAAATTTGAGCAGAAATGAATAATGTAAAAGTTGACTTAATCCGTGCCAAATTAACCAAAATAATGTCAAATTTGAGGTGAGTTGTGGTCAAATTGATTAGAAATCTAAGGAATCTTATTTTACTTGATATCTAATCAAATTCGACTAGGTCTTTTTTTAAGTGTGTGTGTATATATGTGTTTGTGTGTGTTTAGAAAGTCTGACCAAAATTGTGTTTGGATTTGCTAAATACTATTAAAACATGAGTTTAGGTTTTATTATGGCTATCTAAACAAGTTTAAAACCTAAGTACATATAACATTAGCAAATATAAGCACTTTTGTCCAGATTTTCTCGATTTGAAGTGTAAAGTTTGATTTTTTTTTTTAGAAATCAAAGTTAAATTTAGTCCATTGGCGCACAACATTAATCTTGGTATTCTGCATCATTGCATAAACAAAGTTGACTTGGGTTTAGGGATCGAGTTTAGATTGACGTTAGAAAAATTGCATATTTTCAGTTAACATTGACTAAAGATTATGAATTTTCAGATGAATGAATATTCATAAATTAACGGAGTAAATGGACATGTTCCATAAATGTAATTTAAACAGAAGCCAGCGTGATATATTTCGCTGGCTTCTGTTTCGGTATTGCGTGCGCTGTTGTAAATATAGCACAGGGAATAAAGATGGCAGCTTCCATGATTGTTGTACAGTCGTGACATTTGTCGGAATAATTTTTTTCGCAAGGAATACTCCAATGACCATGAAAACCATCTGGTACGTCTTATATAGGGATATTTCATTATATATGTGCCGATAGATTCATGCCAATAAATTCCTTTAAATTTCCCCCAGAATCCACACCCCAAGTTCTCAAGGAATGCCACGTTGTTATCATTATAATATTTGGAATTAAATCACTTGTGATAACAAATTAAAACAACAACCCTTCCATAATTTAATGATTGGTCTTGATTGAAATGTGTAAACAATGCGTGAAACACACTATTAATTTCCAACTATTATGGCTCAAAGTTATTAATTTCTCAGTAAATCATCAGAGGCCAAAATCAAATACACCAAGTGGCATGGTAATGAACCAATTTGAAAATAAGGTGTTTATGATTTAGGTCGAGATTCCGTTTATGGAAAGCTTAACTAATTATGCGTCAATCGCCAGCTGGCAGCAAAACAACAATTAACAGATTAGAAGAGCAAAACATATAGCCGCGAAAATGATCAATAGCATCGATAGCCGGACACTTTTTTACTATTTGCCATGTTCAAACAAATGAGATTTAAAGGCTTTTTTGATGAAGAGAGGCTTCGTCCGCGGCAATAAACAACAAACAATTTGAATACGTGGGGAATATTTGAAATGTATTTTGTTCAGTATATTATGTACAAATATATTCATAGTTTTTATTGAAGTAGTTTGTTGTAGTAGAGTTTCTTGAAAGTGCATCAAACATTATTATTTTTATTCACACATCTTCGTCTTCATCTTCCAAGAAAGTGCTGCCCTCAGATGGGCGAGGATAAACGCACATCTTTCATGAATATGCAATAATATGGAGAATATAATAAGTCAGTAAATAAGTAGTAAATATGAGAAAAATATAATTTTTAATACGGGCGATAGCAGTTTTAAAGATGCAACGAGAGATTTTGAGACACCCAAATATTGTGTCATAATTTCACATTGACAAGACACTCAATAGATGTGTTTGCCCACATGTCTTAAAAGCCCGGGGGAGGGACTCTGATCTTGGAAGTGACAAGCATGTAAGGCTGTTAAGACCCCTTTTCAACATGGTTGTCACCCAAAGACCCCATATTTTTTACCGGGAATTATGTCTAGTTTAAGGTAAGCCGTGATGTGCAGCAACCAAGTTGGGAGAAATGGTGTTGGCTGTTTTGGGGCCGTTGTGGTAAAAAAATACCCAGTTTGGTCAAAAAATATGATTGTCACGTTGTTTTTTCCCCTAAAATGTGGACATCTATACAAACAGACTTACTCATGTATGTGTTTTTAAACCTATACGATGCCTCATTCGTCTACAGCAATTGGGGTACACGAAATTATATATAGTGATGAATGAAAATGCACGCTCTTTTCTCAAAAACCTGCTGCTGTGAAGATTTTGCCATTCAAATGGGAAGTTGGAGGTACAGCTATGGTACCATCTTCTGTTAAGGACAACGTGAGGCTACCCAAGTGGTTATAATGGGTGTTCTGGTCATTTTAAAGTATTTGGTGTATATGATAAATTACACCCATACTTGTAGAATTTAAATATGTGTCATGCACCAAGCAATTTGAAGACTGAGAAATACATAGATAAATATAGGTTAATAGCGACGAAATTGTACATTTTCATCAACAATCATATTTTTAGAGATTTTGTCCTTAAATCTTCACAACCCGCAAAATGATCACCATGCACATGCACAAGACCACACGTGATATATCACATTCAGGGTTAGGGATGATATGGCACGTCCAAGTTTTTTTTAAACTTATGATTTTAATTTTTGCTTTAACACTCCCTCGAGACCGGGGAAAACCATGTATATGCAATTAAACCTAAGTTGATACATAATGTGGTTCTTTTAAAGGGGGATATTTTGTATGTAATCAAAGTTGTAAGAAAAAAAATAGTCAGGAAAGTGGGGAAGGAAAAAAAACACAAATTTATAATGATACTGCCTATATTTAATGTACACTATACCACCCTTTAATTGTTTGTTTATAGACTTATGGAAGCATCATACAAATTACATCGTTGCTCGTAATCTATCTTGTATGTTTATGCCTATTTAAAGTTCATACTTATGTTGTTGAATGTGTTTGTTAATTGATGGCATGGGTGCCATTAAGTACACGCCCAGCGTTTACGTGGCATCCAATCTCTTGCCTATTGTATATTATTATATCTAAATCAATTTTTTGTTCTATAAATATAGTTCATATTTTGATATTTTGTTACAATATTTATATACTGTACATTGTGCAGTGAGATGGGGAAAATAACCTGACAACCTTGAATTGAGGTGCAGGTGAGGGCTTGTTATAGATGTCACATATAGGAAAAACAGAAAATTATCGAGCATAGGAGCTGAGGGCACGTGTGGTCCAATTGATAAAGCACCCGACTAGCACGCCAAAAGATTGTGGGTTCGAGCCCTGTGAAGCCCATTATGTTCGCTCTTGAGTAGGGCGCTTTACCTCAATTAGTTCTCTCCACCCAGGTGTTATAAATGGGTACCCGCATTATTCAATGTGGGAAGATAACAGACTCACAGTATTAGTAGAGGAGGGTTGTGGTGATCCCATTACAGCAACATTATATGGTAAGTTTGGCCCAATCGTTTCGAAGAGATGGACACTCAGTTCCTGTGTGAACAGGTCCGCCCCTTTTACTTTATGGAGATGTAGTGGAGCGGTTTGGACTGCAAAAATTGTCGACAACTATGGCTATGGGCGGCGTTAGTGTCCAATAGAGGGTTAATAATAAAAAAACTGAGAAAGGTCTCAAAATGGGAAAGGTGCTCACAAAAAAACAAACAAAGGTCCTAATAAAAGAGAAAAAGGAAAAGGTCTCAAAAAAACAAACAAAAGGTAATAAAAAAGTCACATAAGGTCAAAGCTTTACAAATGTATCAAAAAATCATGTAAAATCAAAATTTGTAAAGGTCTCAAGTTCTTGTTATCAAAACACAAAGTTAAGTCAAAAACTTCGCCAAGTGTCTGATGAAATCTGAAAATCACATAAATGGTCAAAAACTTTACCAGAGGTTTCAAAAATCATGTGGAAAGTCAAATCACGAAAGGCTCTCAAGTCACGTACCAACGCAAAGTTAGTCAAAACTTCTGCAAAGGTCTGAAAATCACAATACAGGTCAAAAACTTCACAAAGGTCTTTCAAAAATCACGTAAAGGTTAAAAAATCAAGTAAGGCTCAGTAGCGTTTCAAACACAAATTAACCAAAAACTTTGCAAAGGTCTGAATATCACATAAAGGTCAAAAAAAACTTTACAAAGGTCTCAAAAAATCACGGTCGTAAAGTCAAAAAAATCACGTAAAAGTCTCAGTTCTCGCGTTATTCCAACCAAAAGTTAAGTCAAAAACTTCGCAAAGGTCTGAAAATCACATGGAAAGTCAAAACTTCACAAAGGTCTCCAAAATAACGTACGTAAAGGTCAAAACTCACCGTAAAGGTCTAAGTTTTCGTTCGAGGTTCGTGAAAGCTACACTTTGACCAGACTGAGTAATTGAAGTATGTAGGCATGTTGTGTACCATGGTTGCTTGCTTATGTGTAGAGACTATGTAGACAGCTGTGCCTACAAAGGTTGTGCCTACAGGACCTACAGACAGAAGTCGACTGCCCCAGCATGGCGGACGGGAACCGCAAAAGCCTTTAGTTATGACGTGTAGCAGAAGTGGATGAAGTCGTTCAGCAATAACTGACCAGATCAAATACTGGTGCACTGCATACACTGCCATTAAGGTGTGACCTGATCTTGCAAGTTGCATTGGAAACTCCATGTATTTCCATAACACAGAGGTCGGTATGAATTTAGTATTCTATTCTGCCACCACTTAAAATTTGGTACCTTAACATGGGTTTATTCCGTTTAATGTTGATAATTCTATGCTTAGCATTAAAGAGACATGGATTTCCAGAAAGAAGCCCCCCAAATTTTTTTCGAACCAGGGTTTTTTTTCATATTTGGAATGCTTTTCGGGCCGGCGTTTAGCCACACCTAATTGCATAAGCCGAATACGCTGCTTTATGTAATAAGATGATGATTTAGTACCTTTCTGTCCTGCACACAGAACTCAAAGCACGGTGTTCTCATGGGGACAAGTACGATTGTCCAGGGCACGTTCAAACAATGTTTGCGGTTTTCTTTCTGCCTTGTTGTCCAATCAAACCTTTCGAATGTTTCTCGGTAGGGGGGGTGGGGGGGGGGGGGGGGGGGGGGGGTGGGGTGTGTCTACATCCGATCAAGTGCAATTTAGAGAAAATTGGTATCAAAAATCTCCTCATGTCATTTAAGGCCAAGTAAAAAATGAAACATGGTTCTCTTCCAGGTTTTTGAAAAAAAAAGGAGGAAGGGGCTTTTTTCTTATTTGTTGTTTTTTTATAGTGAGGCCCCTCTTTGGTTCACCAAACTCTACTGATTTAATGTTGTTTATGTACTTTTTCAACTTCAGAAACATCTTTTAAGATAAATTATGACTGAAAGTTTACAAAACAAAAAAGAAAATTGGAAAATCTTCAAAAAAAGAGGAGGGCAGGGACGAGAAACAACTTTTTCTGTTGGCCTAGGCTAATCAGTTTCACATTGTCTACACCCATCGAATGTGTGTCTTCATCTTTGCTCAGTACAAACCCTCAGACACACAAGGACAGACATAGGATTGCACAGCAGCATGTTTTGTTGACAGTAGGAACCCATGGATTCGATCCATGTAGACATTGTCATGCAGATTGTGGTAATGTGTCATGTGATAGACACAGTTCTCAGTCCCATATTTTAGTAATATTGGACTTGAGATCACTGCCTATCTCATAGTCATACACAATCGAGTTGCCGAAAAAAAAAAACTGATTTTCTAAAATATCTGCTTTACAGTAGCCCAATGGCAATTTTGTGCTCAGATCATCTGTATAAAAATAAAGAATCACTTGGTCAAAGAAAGTGCATTATAACTGCTTTATGGCCTGTTTCATAGGTAGATGCAACTTTAGCAGTTTTCACTTTGGGACAACCCTGTGTAAAAATAGAGAGGGCTGGAAGATCATTGTGGGTATTTGCACTTAAATGTTCCCACAAGGCCTGCCTCCACTATACCTTACTAGTTTCTCCTCTGTGTATTTCAGGGGACACTCAGGCCCAAATGGTCAAAATCTGGTCAACCTGTTGTCAACCTGAAAAACATGTATTTTTGTTTTCAACTGCCATTATAACCCTGTTGAGCCCATCAGTTTCAATTGTTTTATTTTGTTGAGATATTTAGTGATGCTTTTCAAACATGTAAAAACAAAAGTAGTGAAACTTTAGCCTTTTAAAGGGACTTTGAACCATGTCAAAAGTTTGTGGTGGACATGCATTTTTGTTCACATGTGTATACAGTATTCATTCATACACATGTACCCAGAAACACCAACACTAAGATTATATTTGTAGTATGTTAATTATGAATCACATAATAACCCTTCCAAGATTATACATGTTATGTATGATAAAAAAAATTAGATGTGTTCTGGTTATAAAAATTACTAGTTTATGTATACTTAATTAAATCCTTGTTCACATTTTTCGTTCACCAAATTTATTCCGTCCAGCAGTTATGGTGAAGGCCTGCTTCGGTACAATGTATATGAAATTGGTTCCATATATATGAGACTTGTTTACAATCTTATGGAGTACTTTCACTATCAAATTACATAATAGTTTTGACAACTTTATTGTGCACTTTGGTTTACCAATGAGAAATTTTCCATTCGCAGGCAGGGACGTGAATAGGTTGTCACGCTCCATCCGCATTTAGTTGTATATCTCGTAAAATAATAAGATAGTATAGGTCTGCAACTTCTGTCTCATAGTACGGTATGTTTTAAGTTGTTGCATGGGCTTTGAATGAAAAAGGTACTTTGAAGTGTTTGTCAGTTTTAGTTGTTGACTCTGTTTTCAAAATTGGCCTTCCGTTCAAAGGGACATGTCCCGTCCTAGCACAAGCAGTAGGCCTTATAAAACTAAACAAGCAGCAACCAGCAAACCAAAACAGATTTTGAACATTGGAAAACATAATGGATGAAACAAAGCATTGTTGATATGAGGAGTTTATAGTACCTCCATGTAAAAGCATAAAATTAGTTTTTTGTTTTTTGGTTATAAAGTGGCCAAAAAGAATAGGATTTTTTTAGGTCAAATTCCGTTCACATGTCACTTGGTCCAGACAACACTTACGGCTTTATTATCTGCCAATTCACTGAGTGAGATTTGCTGGCATTTCACACACATGCAAACTCGGAGTACATGTAATTAATCTATGGAAAATTACTCTACACTACTATTGTTTTTTTTTTTTTTAAACAACTTTATCATGTCAAAAACCTGTTTTTGGCCCAAAATAAAAAAGTGTTATAAAATGGCCAAAATTTTAGATTTCAGTCAGCTGCCAAAACATGATATCAAATACATGATTAGGACAAGTCTTATCTCTTTTGGTAATTGTAATAAATTTCCATTAAAATTATTGCATTTTTCACCAAAATTGCTCAATTTTCAAACTCTCTGATAAAAAAAGACAATAAAGGAGAAAAGATTAAGCTCTAGAACCTATTTTTTCTGAAATTCTATAATCTTACACACACATGAAAATAAAAACGAAAGCTTGTTACTGTGTTTGAAAAAATGAACCCCTGGTTGACAAAAGTTGCAACAGTTAACAGAAAATCTAAAATACCACTTTCTTTACATCTTCAGAATACAAAAATTTGATAAGGAAAAAAAAAGCTAACTTTTTTCAGGAGTTTCCAAATATAGAATCAGTATTCTTTTGTACAGTAAATAGAAGAAAAAACCTTTTTTTCTGATTTCCAAAAAAAAGAGTCTGTCGGTTGAGGGCAATCTAACTTTTTTTTGGCCTTAGGTCATGTAGTCTATATGGACATCTGAGCTAAATAGTGTAGTCAACTTGTCAACAAAAACATAACTTTCTTCAGTATTGATCTTATTGCAATGTATATTGTGTTTTTAAAGGGGCATTGGACAAGTACAACATCATCATGTCATGAGAAATTTGCGTATTTATAGCAATTCCTATTTTTTGAAGTTGACTTCGATAAATACACAACACAGTGACCTACGGGAGACTCTGGGAATGCTATTTACATCAGACCTCATAAAATGAAAACCCATTGCCAGAATCAACTGAAAATTGCAGTATAGGTTTATTTTGAGATTCTCAATAGAACAGGGCACAAGAAGTCCTGATGATGTCCAATGCCCCTTTAAATGCCAAAGGCAACAAGCTGAGCTGATGGCTATTTCTGTCTTATTTGTGTCCTTTTACAGGAGAGTTGTCTTGTACAGCAAAACAAACTGCACAATGTCTGGGTGTTAGTGAAAGCACAATACATAGGGCCATGAGACAAGAGAACATCAGTTCAAGAGCAGCTTACAGCAGTATACCAGATGATGAATTGGATGAGCGAGTAGGATTCACCTTACACCATTTGCCTGCAGCTGGTGAGATTGTTTAATTTGTGATTGGTTGTTGTCTTAATTGTCTGATTGTTTTACCTAATACCCTTTGGTCGACCCCAAAAATACATCTCGTTCTGCTGTATATTATCCAGTAACTTGCATTTTTAGCCTCAAACAAATAACAACGCAATGCATTATGCGTACAGTTCTTACGTGCAAAACTTACCTATGACGTAAAGCTTTGAAGCTGGCTGTAGCCGACCAATCTTGTTTGACTATCGGCAAGTTTCTGGATAATAGACAGCAGAACAAGATGTATTTTGGAGGTCAAGCAAAAGGTCTATTCTCTAATTCATTTTGGTGATGCCCTCCACGACATGTACCATTTTTCAGTCTCTGTTTCAGAAGTCAAGGTCTTCGTTAGTTCTTTGACTGACAAAATCATTTTGAAATATTTCTAAACTTTGTGACCTTAATTTGCCAAATTGAATTTCCGTATCTTGATAATTTTTTTTTATATAATTTGTTTTCCAATATTAGTTCATTAACCTTAAATCCCCCCAGCTCCTGAGGGATTAATGTCAGACAGCATAAATAGTTAATCTTTTTTTTTTTCCCTTAAATGTCAACCACTACACTTACAGACATTACATGCAAATTTGCTTTACATGTCGCCCGGTCATTTACCCTCTATTTCTTGTAAAACTTTTAATGTCACACAGACAAGAATCAGCACTTGGGCCCCTGAAGGGTACCTGTCCCACTACTGCCAATTATAGGGTGGTCTATTTTACATTGATTCGTTGATTGTGTCCCTTAGGGGTAATGTCCCACAGGAATGTTAGGATCTGCTTTTTTACCCTTTAATTACCAGTATTTAATTATTAGAATGGATTGCATAGCAAAATCCGGCTTATTATTAGACAACATTTGGCATATTTTTCCTTTCTGGATGAGCTACTGCAGCCAAACTTGGTCAAGCTACTTACATTCCGATACAAAAACCCTGACTAATATAGCCATTACACTGAACGGGACAGCATAAGGCACTTCCTGATGAACTACTGCACATTGGTGTCGAGCCCATATGTCCCTAGCAATGCAGATCTACTGGTGCTTCCAATTAAAATTAGACACAGGGTTTTTAAAGTAAATAATACAAAACAAGTATAGACTAGACCTGGGACCGATCTAATTTCAAGGCGGCCGTATTGGGACTGGATGGTGATCCCCTTAATGCCCCCTTGAAGTGACTTGACCTTTGACCCCTGTTAAACTGCAACCAAAATGGGCATTAAAATGTATTTTTTTTTTTACGGTTAAAATTTACAAGGAATCATATTATGCGTTTTCAACTCATTCCAAGCATGTCAGGGAATTGACTTTTCACCCCTATAACGTGACCCCTTGGTCACGGATGGGGTCAATTGTACTTGTTCTGTATTTATGAATGCCACAAGGCTATCCCTGGACAAATTTCGCTCAATCGGATCTTGTTTTGTTAGATTTTGACCTTTGCCTTGACCTTGTGACCTTTGGGGTCGAGAGCTATCATAGACCTCTTCTTTCTATAAAATGTTACCTCACTTTCAGTCATGACGTCTTTATCTGTCTTTCTATAGGCTGAGATATAACCAATTTGGTCTTTTTTGCATTTTTTGGCAAAATTGACCTTTTTGACCCCCATTATTGACCTTTGATCCCGATAAAAAAAACCTCGTATACACACAAAAATGCATGGTTCCAATGCAAACAAAAAATTCTACTACCTAGCTTAGTTCTGGATATAAAAATTCTGTGAAATTATTTACCTTAACACCGGAAATGCACGCTTAAAGTAAATTGACCTTTGACTTGACCTCCAAAATAAAACTACCTTGCATACACCATGTAACATTAATGCATATCTGCAAGTTAGGTCACTGTACTATGTTGGGGTTTTGAGGGATAAAAAACAATGACATTTTGTGAATATTTTTTGGGTTTTGGACCAGAAGTGACCCCTTTAAGGACCGTTGACCTGAAACTTGTGGGACAACCCAAAGATCCTGCCTAGTAATAATGCATGTGCTCTAATGACGGCACTCTGCTACGTAATTTGTAGGACAGCGATTTTTCGATATTTTTCAAATTTTTTGGCTTTCATTTGTCCAACCGGAAATGACCCCTAATGACCTTTGACTCCTTATCCCTGAACCCCTAAAGAAGCAAGGGAGTGGTTCCTCTGACTCCGTTTTGGTTGATACCGGCGTACTTGCCTTTAGAGTATTAATATGTTAACAAAACTACATATTTGACGCCTTGACTTTTGCAACCTCTATAATAACGCGACCCCTGGGTCACGAATAGGGCAACTCTATTTTTTCGTATTTACGATATCCCAGGATTATGCCTTCATTTCAGTTCAATCGGAGCTTGTTTGTATTTTGACCTTTGACCTTGACCTGACTGGGGGTCGAGACTATCATAGACCTTATTCTAACTTATAAAATGTTACATCACTGTATTAAATAACGGGCTTTATCTGTCCCTCTATAGTCTGAGATAAATCCAATTTGGTCTTATTTTTTGCTTTTTGTTTGCCAAATTGACGCTTTTGACCCCCCTTAATGACCTTTGGATATCCTGGTATAAAAAAACCTGTGTACACAACAAAAATGCATTGTTCCAATGCAAATAAAAAATTCTACACGATTAGATCTTGAGATAGAAATTCTTAAAAATTATTGACCTAAAAACTAAAATGACCTTACATGACCTTTGACCAACCCTCAAAATAAAAATAACTTGCATAAACCAGGTACCATGAATGCAGATCTGCAAGTTAGGTCACTGGTCCTATGTTTGGGTTTTGAGATTAAAAAAATTGAAAATTTTGGAATATTTTTGGGTTTTGACCGGAAAGTGACCCCTTAATGACCTTTGATCCTGAAACTGTGGACAACCCGAGACCCTGGCTAGTAACAAAATACATGTGGCCTAATGACGTCACTCTGCTACGTACTTTGTAAGACACGCGATTTTTTGAATTTTTTCAACAATTTTTGGCTTTCATTCAACCGAAATGACCCCTTAATGACCTTTTGACTCCTTATCCCTAGCAACCCTATATGAAGTAGGGTCAGTGTTCCCTCTGAACCTTTGGTTGATATCGCGTAATTCGGTATGAAGCAGATATTTGTAACAAAACTACATTTTTGACGCCGGTGGCCATGTCAAAGGTCAGACAGGTCAATGTCATGTGAACATAAAATGGTCCACGTCGCGTCTTTGGTGTAAGTCTAGTCACAATACGTCAAAACAGTTACTGAGCTAGAAGCATTGAAGTGTTGGTAGAATAAGAAGAAAAGAAGAACGCATCAGACACAGAATAGATAGCTGTGTGCCAAGACCACGAAACCAGCCCTCGGATAGCTTCAACCCAAGCCTACCTAACCCCAGCTTTCGAACCTAGCCCACGCGTCGACTAGCCTAGCTGCGAACCCAACCTATATTAGATCTGAGACCAATATCTGAGCAAGCACCACTTGCGCTTGCCACATTGTGTAAAACGTTTTCTACTATGGAGTGTGAACTCCGCACTATGATGAGACTTGCGAATTTATATTCCGATTGCAATACGGTTTACACAATTTTGGCACCGACACCCTCCAGTCGAGTAAGTGGCCCTTGGACCCTAAACGACCTTCGATCTCTAAATATTTAAACATATTTGGATTGTCATAAGGATCATATTGAATTTCTGTCTTAGTAGCATTGTAAACTTTGAACTTTGACCTCTTATGACGTTTGTTCTAAAAAATATTTTCAACTGGATTAGGAATGTCATAAGGATCATTTTCATGTTAAATATCAGCTCAATCGGATGATGTTTGAAAAAAATGACCTTGACCTCTTAAGGACCTTTGATCTCAAAAATATTTCACAACATGTTGAGGATGTCATAGGATCATTTCAGTAAATTTCAGCTCATTTGGAGCAATTTGAAATTTCATTCTTTTACTCTTTATGACCTTTGATCTCCAAACTATTTCAATAGTTTAAATATCAATAAAGATCATTTTAAGTTAAATTTCAGCTCAATCGGCATTTTGAAAAAAATGACCTTTGACCTCTTAATGACCTTTGATCTTACAAAATAGTTCAACATGTTTGGACTGTAAATAAAAAGAAATTCATTTCAGCAACATTTCAGCTCAATCGGATCATTTTCAAAGTTTGACCTTTGACCCTTGAAGGACCGCCATTGACTTGTAGGAATTTATAACATGCACCGGTACATTAGCACCAAGTTTTACCAGTCAGAAGACCGATGTCCGTATTTGTCTTTTTCATGGTCTCATTTTTATTTTGTTTACAATTGAATTAAAGAGTGGTATCTATTATAACCATGCTACGCTACAAATGCACAAAATAGTCCTTTTTGTTGATTTGCAAATTATCTTGACTAAGGAGAAAAATTTAGAACCGCCATACATAAGACATCTAAATTGAAACCTTCCCCGGGAAATGTAACCGCCCCTGAAGTACGACGTTTTTTGCTTCATCATTGAGTAAAAGATTTTGTTTTTGTTTTTGACGTGATTTGCCGGACTCGCCAGACAATAACTTAAATTATGGCGGTTTCAAACAACCCAAGGGAGACTTGACCTGATGATTGAAGGGAGCGAGGCAATTTAAAAATATATCCCCCTACACTAAAGTACAGAAAACTATATATCGGTAATTGGAGTTGTGACTCTACATACGTGTACTTTTAGAAACCAATTCCTATATCATCCTATATCGATTGTTAATCTCATGTAAGTAGATTTAACTTTTCTTCGAAATGAATGTAAGGCTTTACCAGCTAAAGAATTCTGGCTCTTGCAGACCCAAGGTTAGATGCATTCATACTGGCGTAAGACAGGGCGATCGAGCGACGAAGCGACGAAACCAACCCCCTTACCACACGCGATGTTGCAACAAAATGCCCCCTACTCTGCCCAGTGACCTTTGAACCCTATCTGTGTACACCCAATTTGAAGCATGATTCAGGGTCCTTAGGAACAATTTTTGGTGTTTAGCTCTTGAATTGCGGGAGAAGAAGGATTTTCTAGATTTGCCCAACATTATAGTTCTCTTCAATTCCACTTGAACCCACATCTGTGTACACCCTATTGAGGGCTGGGTCCGTGTTCGCTGGATTGAATTTGGCTTAATTGGCCCAAGCCGTTTAGCACTAGAAGCATTTTTAGCTTTCAAGCGACGGACGGTTGCCATAAAGATGAAACAGACCAAATACAATATCCAGCCGTGCTACGCACACGGCTGGTTAACAAGGCGCCTGAAGGCAGCCTGTAATAAACTAACAAAGTAAAAGAAATGGAATTTAAGATCTCTCACCAATGATTTATTTCTTCACTTCCAGATTTTTATATCTTTCCCCTCCGTTTAAGACGCCATGGGGGAACTTGCGACAGCAGATACCTGTCTGTTTCGTAGGGGTCTCGGTCTGCCTGTGTATTCCATTTTGGTTCGTTTAACGTGTTTGGCTGTTATTCTTGTTTTTGCAATTGGCTCGATTAACTTCATATTTGGGTCACAAAACATCTGACGCCAAGGGTCATATTGGTTTCAAGAGTTTGGACCCTGTGTGGACTTTGACCACATAGTTTCCAAATCAGCTTCAAAATGCTATGTCTTTCTACAATAAAGTACTGGTGATCACCAACTTGCTCACAGCAATCACTGACCCAGAATTCATGTGGTTTGAAATAAACAGATTGACCTCTAATGACCGGTACATTTGTCAATTTTTGTCAAAATCTTCAAAATTCTCAGTATATTATTTCTACAAGTAAAGTGCGTGATCACCAATTTGCCTAGGCGGAGCGGAGAACACAATTTGTTTACAGAACTGCTGCCTCATTTTGAACACAACTTCTCACTTGGGATCAAAGGTCACTTAAAGCCAGGGGGAATTTGCTATTTTTAATCTTACAGTATTTTTGTTTTATTTTTTTAAATGTTTTTTTCAATATCTGTGCAATACATGTACTACAAAATATTAGTTTGTTTTCATAAATTGGAAAAACGGTACATGGACAACACTTACTTCTCCTGTTTTCTCCAGGTTACCAAACGGTTGATAAGCTAACGCTTAGAGAACAATCTATAAGAGTGCACAGGCAACGGGTAGAGACCGTCCTTTCACGATTGTTCCCGCTCTTTCGACAACGAGAAGATCCTCTAAGTGTGAACGGAAGAAGAGTTATATGTAAGGGCGCCTAATTTTCTCTGGCTATAGATGGCAATCATAAGCTCATCAGGTAAGAGATCCAATTCATGTTTCATACTCATATGTGTAGACAAAACTGTCCCCTACTACTTGTAACAGTGTATAGTTTTCTGTTCAGATAGACAAAAATGATTGGAAAAACTGATATTTTATTCCTATGTACTTTTCATTGAATGAGAAAACAGCTTAGCAAATCGGTAAAGAAGCAAAGGCAAAGTGCCTAGCACCTTACCCACAAGTCCTAAAAACACTTAAAGAAGAAAATACTTTTTTTCCATATTTTTGGGAAATTTAATTTTCTTATCCTTCCTGTATTGCTGATTTGCTGATGTGGTCAAATCATCGTCAATGTTGAAGTGTTAAAACTTCGCTTGTTGTTGTTGTTGTGGTTATAATTAGCTCTTAATGGTGCCGTCATAGAAGTAACTTATAGAGCCCAGACTGAGCCGTCATATTAGTCATCCATGGATGCTTATTTGGGGTATCGGTTTTTAATACTTTACACGTCTTGAATCATTCATTACCCTTTCAACACATTAGAACCATAACTTAAGAAAAACACCCCAAATCGATTTTTGGTAACCTTGCATGCTAGCAGCCCAGGTGACAGATTTATTTAGAAGTGAAAAACGGCATGTCCGGCAGCTGAAAAAACATTGATACAGAAACAGCACTGAGCTGTGACTAACCTCCTCTAATAACATCACATGGTCCCTACACTACAACTCTTACCAAAACAAGTCAATTGCAGTGTTGGCAGCCAGCTACGATAAACCCCCAAAAAATACCTGATGAGGAAAAGGGCAACGTGTACGCGTATCCTGGTCTATGCACCCAACGCTACCAGCTAGAGAGCAATTTACAACCCGCCCATTAACCGCATAAATAGCCGAAAAATTCCCAGATTTTCAATCTGTTAAAAATTCGGACAACGGAAACTATAGCCTATTTCTGTTCTGTCCACTCATTGCTACGATAATGCGAAAGAGCTGTCCATAACCCGTTTATTCTTACACAGCTAAGGGTATCCTTTGTGATAATCAATCAGGTTTTCTGTAGTACCTCTACTACTACCACTACATTGCATGATGTGGAGGATTTCATTTATGAAAAACATGATAATGGTTGTGGCGCCTGGGGCAATTTTTCTTGATCTTAAAGAAAAGCATTTCGACTGTGTAAATCATTCTCTTCTACTTAAGAGAAACTTTCTGATTATGGTATCAAAATCAATACTTCTTAGAGTGGTTCCGTTCTTATCTCAGTGACAGAATCCAAGCTGCCAATATAAATGCCCACTCTCTCTATTTCAAAAATATTTAATTGGGTATTCCACAAGGCCTATAGACTTCGGTCCTCTTTATAATTTTTGTAAATATCTTGCCTAATAGTGTTAACTGTAATGTACTATGTATGCTTATGATACCCCCACTGCTTTGCTTCTGCTAAGGACCCCCTATCTTCAACTGAACTTCAAGCAAAACTTAAATTGCCAACGGTTTGAAATAATACCCTTTACTTTGGACATCAGAACTAAACTCATATTTTTTGGTAGCAAAACGTCAACTCTTGAAATTCAGTACTATCAACATTCATTAGCAATCATGAATTTTTTAAGCCGTTTGACTATCGTTTGTGTGACACATTCGGTCGCTCGGGGGTCGTTGTCTTGGTCAGAACATCTCATATCAAATGTTTGCCTGTATTTCTTACATTGTGGTGTTTTCCCGATACAACGGTGCTAAATATTATCAACCTGTGGTGACATTCTTATTATGCTTGCAAATGCACTGGTTATTCACGTTTTGATTACTGCAGCTCTGTGTTGTCTAATTGTTTTCTGAGCTTCAAACTTCCAAATTCTCACAGCTGTTGAAAGTCTCATTTATTATGACAAAACAAGAATAAAACAAAAATTACTGCCGGCAACACACTTTTGACGACTGATTTGGATACTTTATTAGTCACTAAGTACATCCTGTTTAAAATTTTTATGAAATTTCCTTGCGGGCAATCTGATTGTCCTTAAAAATCTAGTTTCCTCCACAGCTCTCTATGGAACTGATCATATATAGGGGCGCTTAACCACAAATTGAGACCTTTATAGGTCTATAGTCAGATTCCGCTGGATATGTCTGATTTTGCCGAGATATTGCTCTTGCATGTCCTACTTTATCCTTTGTCAAAATTGTGTCCGCCATTACTTAAAATTGTTCTAAAAATAAAAGAAAATTTCATGGGGTCAAACAGCTTTGTCTTCAGCAGAGAATGGGCTCGAATTATTCTCTGTGCTGACATAGAACGTTCTGGTGGTGGACATGATAATGATTTGCAATGGAAAGACTTCAAAGGTGACATACCATTTGTGAGCTATCAGTGTTAAAATGTCTTATGGTGTGGCTCCTACATCCTTTGGGGGGGGTCCTCCAGTTTACTTTTATGTATGGACCTCATTCAAAGGGTCCAGGAGTCAATCCAATTATTCTTTATATGAACCATCCTGAATATGTAATTCGGAAAACATACTTTCCACTCACATGCTGTGTGTGAATAGCCTTCCCCCTGCCAGGGTTCGAAACTTCCGGAAGAAACTATTTCTTCCGGAAGGGGAACGGTGTGGGAAGAAACTGAAAAAAGGCGTTGTCCTTCCAGTTTCTTCCCGAAGAAACTGGCGAAACTGGAAGAAATTGGAAGCAAGCTGGAAGAAATAGAATGTATTATGAACAACATACCTACATTTCATCATATTCATCTGCTTGCACTTCAAATCACAAGGCTACTTTAGTTTACTTTTTATACAATTGTTTTTTCTTTTTTCAAAATTTAATTACAAGTTTATAGCATGTTAGTTAGTACCTTGCAAAGTATTATAGTAAAATTTGTTCACATTTTGTTTGACGTGCTATCAACTAGTACGATGATAATTGTTTACTTATTTTCCAAGTCTTTCCATTGCCCTTTATACTATCACAGTTGTAATTGTACGATGCACAACAATGAAAACGCCTGTTAAAAATACAGATTTGTTATTAAAATACAAAGGCATAAAAGTAAGCAACCATTAAGTGTTCTTCTTTTGTTGTATGCTTATAGTGGGATAACCTGGGTTAGGGAGACCTATAACATATTTTTTGAAGATGTTCAAGTCTTTACAGGGAGACGCTTGGCCTTGCTGTGTGAAAGTGAGAATCAGTTTCTTCCTGTATTTTTGTTTATATTTAGGCCGTAGTGAATAAATGCGTTTGGATTATGGCTATTGCATGGGGGTAGGTAGGGGGTCCCTGAATGGTTATTTTGCATTATTTCACTATATTTCCAGTTCAACTGTAAATATAAAAACCAAAACATAATTCATTTGCTTTAAATAGAAAATTTTTAAAATGATTTTTTAGTCTTTCTTCCGCTTTCCCAGTGGAAGAAAAACTGGAAGAAACCCTTCTTCAAGTGAAAAAACCGCGGTTTTTTCCGCCTGAGGAAGAAACTGGCGACCCTGCTCGTGCGATATCCGATGTAGGCTTATCACTATGACCCTCTCTCAATTTTAAGCATTCTACTTTTGATCTAGTTTTTAAATCATCTTTTATCATTATGACATTTATATTATATTAGCTTACATTGTATCATGTTCTTATCACATATATAATATTGGTGTATGTATGTTACTATGCAGGGCCTCCTTGAAATCAGTAGTTTATCAGCTTAAATAAAGCAGATTATAATAAATAACAGCCTAATTAAATATCAAAATTTTTCCCGATAGTGTGTCAGTACACGGCTGCGAGCAAGCCTGAGTGATTTAACCAACATCATCAAAATTCCCGCTTAATCCACATTGGATTAGCTCAATTAATAACAATGCTGAAATGATTTATTCTAATTCATCTGTACTCCACCGAAAATCCATATTTTGCACTGTTGCAATGCACCCTGTGGCGGCATACCAGCGTGTCAAGATTATCCTCAAAGCTCACGCTGCAGAGGTGCAAATCGCGCCCTGATAAGCATTTTATGTGCATGAATTCCTTGTGTTTGTTTTTGTTCGTTTTGACGACCAATTACCTCCAAATAGGCGTTTTAGGTGATGACAACATTTCGTCTGGGTTGGGTATAACCACCCCTCTTACTTCTCTGGCTTACTTCTATGGTGCAGGTGATCTCTGTTGAATTTTACGTTAAGTTTTCCTTTCAGTACAGACCCATCTTTTAAAGTTTACATGAATCAGTATCACTGTTTTATATTGCATTGTTTATACAGGTGGAAATTTGTGGTGCATGGTGGATTAGATGGTTACAAGCAGGTAATTATACATATTTGAATGCAGCACCAACCCTGTGTCCCCAACCGTGCCTAGTTATTTCCAGAACTCCACTAACAGTGGGAGTGCCATCTGGGGTTCGTTCTGATCATGGCGGAGAATGTGAATTTTGCTATTTTTATCATGATCATTCGCTCGTGACCTGGCATGGGATCCGTCATTAAGACCGTGTCCCACAAACACTCGGATAGACGTATGTGGCGTGTAAATGGCAAGCGACTAAAGGCCATAACGTATTGCTGCAACGCTTTGCGATAAGTAGCAACGCGTTGCGACATTTCGCAACGCGTTGTGACTTTCCAGCAACGCGTTGCGGTGTCGGCCAACAAAATCATGAATTTCTGTGACGTAATTTAAAAATAGACCCTCCACGCGTTGCTAGATACTTTGCAAACGCGTTTGGCAAACCTTACCACAAAACGCGTTGCGAGCTCACACGCTTTGCAAGCTTCGCAACGCTTTGCGACGTAAACAAGCCATAAGGGACAAAACGTATTGCCGCAACGCGTTGTGAGAAAGGTCCCACACCCGCGTTGCGACATTTCGCAACGCGTTGCGACATTTCACAGCAACGCGTTGCGACATTCAGCAACGCGTTTTGCGGTGTCCGGCCAATCAAAATCGGAATTTTTGTCCTGTGACGTATTTCAAAAATGATATCTCACAACGCTTTTGCGACATTCACAACGCGTGCACCTTCACAACGCGTTGCGGCAATACGTTATATACCCTTATTGCCTTCACCACGCGTTTTGAAGTTTGCAACGCGTTGTGAAGCTCGCAACTCGTTGTATGCTTTGCAAACGCTTTGTGAATCCCATAAGGGTCAAAAAGTATTTGCCGCAACGCGTTGTGGAATCTTTTTTTAAATACGTGCCACAGAAATTCATGATTTTGATTGGCCGACGCAGCAACGCGTTGCCGAAATGTCGCACCGCTTTGCTACTTTTCTCACAACGCTTGCGGCAATACGGGTTATGACCCTTCTGGCTTGTGGACGCTTCGCAACGGCGTTGTAAGCTCACAACGCGTTGTGAATCTCGTCAACAGCGTTGTGAAGGCTTGCAACGCGTTGTGAGTTTCCACACGCGTTGCTAGGAACTTTTTCACCGCGTTGTGGGTCTATTTTTAAATACGTCACAGAAATTCATGATTTTGATTGGCTGACACGCAACGCGTTGCTGAACTGTCGCAAAACGCGTTGAAATGTCGCAACGCTCGTTGCTACTTTCTCGCAACGCGTTGCGGCAATACGTATGGCCTTTATGGCTTGCCAAACGTTATGTATACACGCAGGTCCCCACCAAGTCTACGATTTAGTTGATTTAGAAGACAGAGGACTGCTGGATCCTGATAGTGAGTTGATATGTTCTGCTTACATACTGTTTTTTGCCACATATCAACTACTTGCTCTCTGAATTCACCACCGTGTGGAACCACCATAAGTTACGAACGGAGGGCAACAGGACACCATCACAACGCTTTGTTATGGCCTTCATCGGGCAACATCTCACCCAATGGCCGGACATTTGACATTTTGGAAGTAGTACCCAATGTTTCATTCATTTACCATATACAATACAGGCTGTGCCAGAAAAAACTATACAATCCGAAAAGAGTTTTTGAAATTTTGTTGTACAAATTTGATCTGATTTGTTACATATTGATGGCAACAAAGGTTGTAGTCCCATAAATCAAGTTATTTCGTGTTCATCCGTGGTCTGAAGCCAAGATACGACCTTTCACTGATACATTCAGAAATCAACTGGTTCACTTTCGCCCATTGAAATGCACACTGAAGAGGTGTCACGCTGAATGCACAATAGGCAAAAATACGAGAAGTGGACCAAGTGATTTTTTCAATGCATCAGAGAATTGTCTATATCTCCGCTTTTAGACCACATATGAACATGAAATAAACATTATCTAGAAGCTACAACCTTTATCTCAATCAATATGTAACAATTAAACTGAATTTATGCCAACAAATATTTCATAAACACATGTTTTGATTGTATATTTTTTTCTGGCACATCCTGTATTGTGCCCAGGGGCATGACAATTCATGAAGGGCAACTGTTTATCAGGGGTCAATTTATAGTGGAAATTGTTACTTAACAAAACCTGTTTGGCGAGTTAGAGAAAAAGCGAGTTAAAAAGCGAGTTACCCCCCACGAAGATCCATCAAGTCCCTCTGGCGAGTTACGGCAAAGCCATCAAGTCCCGCTGGCGAGTTACGGCAAAGCCATCAAGTCCCGCTGGCGAGTTACGGCAAAGCCATCAAGTCCCGCTGGCGAGTTACGGCAAAGCCATTGTGTCCTGCTGGCGAGTTGTGCCAAAGCCCTCAAATTCCACTGGTGAGTTGCACCAAAGCGATTAAGGTCCATTGGTGAGTTACAATGTGGTGCATGCATGGGTTTAAAGGTCTAAAGGGGCAATCTTTGATGAAAAAAATTCTTGCAATGCAATACACAAGATGACACTTTGGTATAAGCTATAGGGAAGGTGGTATTAGCCCCAAAGTTTAATAATCAAATGTGATTCATCAAATGTGTTGGTCACTGCAATATCCCTGTTTTTGATCTGTTACTAGTTATTTTACATTTATAAGCCTCTGTTAAAAAGTAATTGTAAGTTTCTTGTAGCCCTCCCTCTTCACTATCTGGGACATAGGTATATATATGGGGTGGGTGTGTTTGTGTATTTGTGTGTGAATTAGAAAGGTCTCACTGTGTTTTGCTGCTGCTGGAAGTCACTGGTATTGTAAGTTTAAATGATTAACCCACATTTGAGTGCCAATCCAGTAAAAAATGCAATTAAAAAACTACCCTCCTTCCTTCACTTTCAAAGGATAGTGCTGCAAGAATAATTTTAAGTGGCCTTGTACTAGTTCAATTTCAAGAGGTCACCAAATTTCTGACAAACCTCTTTGGACTTGCTAGCACTCACTCCCAGGTTCAATGGCCAGTAAGATATTTAAGTCAGTAATTTACCATCTTAGAAATCACATTAGAGTCATATAGAAGGTATCCATTGCTATATCACAACACTGTCTCTCCAAATTAATAATTGTTAGAAAAGTTTGTCAATTCTCACAGGAAAGGAGTAAATACTTGTTACTGGTTAGAAGACCCACAGGCCCAAGACGCTCTTTCCTAATTCTCAGTAACTCAGCATCTAAAAACCCTGTTCCTTGTAAGTTAGAAGGTTGTAACCTCAGTATAATTGGTTGTGGTTAACATGTTAATGATCTATTGATTTATTGTGTTACCACACGATTTCCATGGTTGTGCGACACTGGCAGTGGACATCCAGTCATAACAAGGAATTTATAAAAAAAGGGCAGGTTCTTTTTCAGTTTTGGGGAAAATCTACAGTACAAAATATTATGCCTCTGTGGTGGTTAAGTAATTAAATGTTGACCCTATTACTTCCCTGGTGGTTGGCCAAGTTACAACACTGAGAATTCTGACCGCTTTGCTACCTAAGAGGAGGAAACCTGTCCCCAATTACTTCCAGTTTTTACTGGCATTAAATTGTTATTACAAGTGGCACTATTTCTGCTTTTTCCCACACCCCACCCTGCACACTCAATCACCCTATAGTGCCTGCACTCGCTTTGCCTTAAAGACACCAACCCACCAAATCCCATAACCCAAACAATTGCCATCACACAAATCTTATCGATACTCCACACAACCTACGGAACCCAGAACTCAACACTCACATTACCCTGTCTACCCAATGCACCCAACATGTTATTAACACCCACCTCACACCACTACTAAAACCAAAATCACAATGCCAAATTCTAACTCTGCATGATTATTAAAAGAACCCAACTCACCACTTGGAAATGGCATAATTTCTAACTCGCCACTGGGACGTGACGTAAATATACTAACTCGCCACTGGGCCTTGTTGTAAGAATCGTAACTCGCCATGAGGACTTGCCGTAACTATCCTAACTCGCCATTGGGACTTGGAGTAAGAACCTAACTCGCCAATGGGACTTGTTATATTATCTTCGTGGGGGGTAACTCGCTTTTCTAACTCACTTTTTCCTAACTCACCCTTTTTTAACTCGCCATGTACATGTCCCCGTCTAATTGAGTGACGGCACCTCCAAACTATCTTGCTATATTGTTATAGTGACAGTCCCCTATAGGTTTAGGGGAAAAAACAACAACAAACAAACCTGGTAATGCCTACATACTTTGTCATTTTGAAAAATGTATGGAGTGCATGTTAATAATAATTAATTAAGAAATAATACAACTGTGCTTATAGAGCGCTTTACACCGAAGTCTCTAAGCGCTATGGTTAAGACATAAATACAAAAACACAAGTAATAAAACCTGAGAGCAGGCGTGAAATAATCAAGTACATGTACATGTTCACAAAATGCTATAGTAAACAGATGAGTTTTCAAAACAGATTTGAATTGACCAAGAGTTCTCTGATATGATGAGGTAAATTGTTCCAAGTTCTGGAGAAGCATGGTGAAAAGAACGACGACCATAAGTAATGGTGGAAACTGATGGAGAGACGAGGTTGAGCTTGGAGGAGGAGCGAAGATTGCGAGATGGCTTATATACTTTGATCAATAAGAATGGGCTTTATATGGGAATGTACAGTACTTTATTTTTTTATATATATTGCATTGGGTTCTGATTGATACAGTATTTATTTTTTTATTATTATTGCTAGTGTGTCTATGATACAGTATTTATTTTTTTATTATTATTGCTATTGTGTCTGAATTTCACAGTAGATGCACAATTTTAGGGTATAGCACACATGTAGAATACATCATAATCACTGTGTGGAGCCCACCCTTCAGAAAGGGTGGGGCAAAAGAAATTTCAAACTAGATAGATCTTGTGTCCACCGGGACAATTGCATTAAAGGACTATGCATCGACGATGCTCCCGATGTAAATCAGCGATTGACTTATGCATCATTGATGCTCTCAATGGAAATCCACATTTTTTGGCAAAATTGACGATTTGACCCCCTTACGACGCTTGTTCCGTTAAAAAATACACATACATACACAGCCAAAATGCATTGTTACATTTCATCAATTAAAAAAAATTCTACTATGCTTAGTTCTGGAGATAACAATTCTTGAAGCTAAAAAAAAAGCTTAAATCGAAAACGCCCTTAACCCTAACCCCACAAAATCTCACAAACCACACCAGTGGTACATATTGTGAGACTTTGTGAGATTCAGTGATTAAACCCTTTGCACTAAGCGATTGTGAGATTTGTGAGATTCAGTGGTTTATGATGCATGGACACCAGTGTTTTGTGAGATCAGTGATTTAAATATAAGTTAATTCTATTCTGTGAGATTATGTGAGATTCAGTGATTTCCTAGTCAAGAATGAAATGTGTGATTTTGTGAGATTCAGTGATTTATATGTGTAGATATCCTTTGCTGTATGGTTTTGTGAGATTCAGTGGTCCCTTGGGAAAGTGTCTTTGTGGGGTTATTAATGACCTTTGACCTCATTTCTTTGTAGACCTATAGACACCAAGTTCATGCTGATCATTTGCAAGGTCATGTGATCTGTGAGTAATCTTGGAGGAGTAGCATTTGTAGTGAAAATCACATTTTCGGCCATATTGACCTTTGTATGACCTTTGACCTTAAAGTGGTCATGGGACATAAGTGGGAGCTACCAATGATGCTTCTGACCAAACGGTTGAAATCCATGAAAATATATGGGAAAAAGCAAATTTGAACTGTTGACAGAAGAAAGAAAGAAAAGGAAAGACAAGAAAGAAGAAGAAAAAGAAAGAAAAAAAAGAAAGAAAGAATGAAAGAAGAAATGCGCGGTGAAAGAGCATTTGGCAAAATTTGTTGCCAAATGCAATTTGCAACCAAAAAGGGTTGGAGTCGAAAGAGTTGATGATAAAAAGAGTGGATCTGTAAAAAGGGTGGACCAAAAATGAAAAGGGGTGTTTCTTGGTTGCCCAAAAGCAAAACCGGATGTTGCATAATAAAATGAGATTGAAAAAAATATAAAAAGTAAAAAAAAAAAAAAAAAAAATAAAAACATTCCAAATTAAAGTGTTCCACTGAAAGCTTTCCTTGCGGTGCAAAGTATAAAACATTAGTCAGCAATTGTGGTATTTCACCAGTTATATACAAATAACGTAGCTGCCGGTATCAGCATTGGCATATTTTGCCTACAAACTGGTGAATTTTGATGAAAAGATAGGGTACTGGATTTTGTATACAAGAAGAAGGGTGCTTTGGTAATGGGTGAGGCAAGGGTGGGGTTCTGACCCCTTTCCATGCATGATAAGTACATTGTACCTGCAGTGGCATAGTCAGGTTTTCATGGACATGGTTCCCATGTACATGTACCAAAAAGCAAATTGTCTAAAAAAAAAATTCCAGCGATGTGTCAAAAAAGAAAGTGGGTGAGGGGGTGGGGGAGGGGTTGGGTGGGGTGGGGGGTGCCTCGCAGTGACCATGTCACCCAAGCACACAGTACCACTCAATGACTTACATGGCTACTACATGTAGGCAATTTTTGTGTCCCAACATTCTGCCCGACCTTGCCTTACAGTCATTCACCGTCTTCCACCTTGAGCCTATGAACTCACAAGTGTGACGGACTTTTATGTTCGAAGCATATTACGGTGCACCCCCCCCCCTTTGGCTGGCTACGCCGCTGAATACATGTGTGACAGGGATCCAAGTATTGTTTTTATTTTTTAAGTGAGCTAGTTTAGGTTTTACAAAATATGGTTTATTGATATAGCATTTTTAGAACCTTTGAAAAACTATGGAAACGTCTCTATTCCCTTTTCAAGTTGAACTTGGAGAAGTGTTGAATATAATTGCTTTTACACGTGGAGTGTACAATTAAAAACGTGTTGAGCAAGAGTTCCAACTAATTTCACAAATTTATTTGAGAGGGATGATGGCAAATAAAATTACAGACAAAATGCCCAAAGTATTCATCTTGCAATAATCACATTAAAATCGGCCTTAAGGGGACCTGTTTCAAAAGGGTTAGTCTTTCAAAAGATCAAAAGAAGACCGTACTTCTCTTTGAAAGGCAAATTCACATGCAATTACAGGCAGTAGTACTAATATGTTGTGCTATGTTTTTTTGTTTTTGTCTGTTTTCATAATTTATGAAGGAATTTCGAAAACGTGATATACCTTTGGGTGTTTAAATGGAGGCTGTGTTCTCTGTTATTTCGCCACCAAACCACAAATAATTAAATACTCAGATGATAATGACATTGACTCATAACACATGGCTCGTAGGTTTGAATCCGGCAAAAGCTACTTTTTTCATACGGGGGGGACACTGATGGAGATGAATTGATATCATCAGACCTCCAATCCTTAATTGTTTCTGTTTGTACAAGGTCTCCGGGTTTTCGGAATTGTACGGCCAAAAGTAATTAACATTAAAAAATAGTCCATAGGGTTTTTAAGTTTATCCACAGTTTAGTCACCATTTTACACACAAACCAGTGTTCAGTGAAAAATTTATGGTGAGGCTTTATATATATTAAAACAAATTTCAAGGAACAAGAGGAAAGGGGAAAAACTATTAAAAATAATTTGAACGAACCGGAAATCAGGAATGCTGTGAATTATGAAATGCTCCTTTAAAAAGGTGCAATTTGATGTATCTGTTAGGGGAGAGGTTTCCAAATTGACTGATTTTGAAACAAATTGTCATTCAGCTGCAAGAAAACTAACTGTCTTGGTTCAAGATTGAAAGATCAACAAAAACTAAAGTTGGCGGTTTCAAAATTATCCTAAGCATGTCGGACGGATTCAGTAGAGAAACTGGCTGGTAATTATGTGCGACCTGGGAGGTATGAGTGGCAATCAGTTCACAGGGAAGGCTACTTTCCCTACCCTCCTAACACCATTTCCTTTAGAAGTAGCTCCTCAGTTTAGTTATATAAAAATCTCTATGTCAGACGAATCAATAGAAATGAGGTAGGGGGGGGGGGTACTCACAAAAATTTTCACTTCAATTGCTATTCTATTGAAATTAAACAAGGAAAAGTTGAAGCAAGTCCATTGGTAATTACCAATAATTATTGTTTAACACAAGACTCCCATGGTACAATGACGCTATTTATCGTGCTACATGTAGGTGTGAACGTCGTAGACTTGAACATAAATACAGTTGATCAGATATGATTGATGACGATTGAATGTTTTCGAAACCAGAAAGAACTTATGTGACATCGATATATATCAAAATCAATACATCATTAAAGGATTTGAGGCGGAAAACAAAATCTTTGTTGAATGATTCATTAAAAAAACTAATGTTAAAGTCATAAGGTTGGTTTTTATTTTTTATATTTGAATGCTTGCTGATAGTGTGTCAGCCTTTTACAGATAGATTTGGTTTAAATGGCAAAAACTCACACAGGATTTCCAGTTTCTCATATTTTACCACAAATGCGATGTGAGGCATGCCCTGTTATGTATATAAAATTCAAAAATTTCACTGAAATATTTTCTATTTCATGACATACATGTAAAAAACTTGTCAATCATTCATTGGTATCTTCATTTTAGAACATTTTGATGCTTGACAGAGGTTTGGTTGTAATTGATTTTAGTGTTGCCACTTATTGCTGGTTAGAAGTGGCAAAAACCTGGAAAAAATGTTTTTCCAGTTTTTGCCATTTTGCCGGTGATTGACCACAGGGAAGCGCAGGAAAACAAACATTTTTTCCATATCTTTATTTACTGATTTCTCTAGTGTTCTATTTTTTTCTATATAAATGTTCTTGTATATTAGTATGCAAAACATTCCAACGTTTTTGAGTAAGTGTAAATGTCACTTCCAAATCCGCTGAGTATTTAATACATGTGAATGTTTCCAAGATTCGGAGGGGTACCCTGTATTAGCAAAGATCTAAGCCCCTATGGCAAAGGAATTAAGGAACTAAATTGTCTCAAAAATTTATGACCCCCCTGCGGGTTCGGGGTGAAGAATGGATCGCGGTGTTTCCCTGCATGTCGTAAGGGGCGACTAAATGGGAATCTCGTTCCATTGGACCTGACTGCTTGCTCCAACATGTATTGTGAACTTTGTATACAGTGGAACTGTTTTAGATCATTTGAGATTGTTTTTTTTTTATTTTATGTAATTGATAAATGTTTATTGTTGTTTTTAATTGTTAGATTATGATCATCCTGTACCATTTGAATTTCTGGTTGATGGTATGATAGCTAAACCTAAACCATGGTTTGTTAACAATCCTGGGGGTTGTTAAGCTGATCCCTAACAGAATGTTGGTATGGGAGTGTTTGTATATGTTTTAAATTCCCTGCGGGTTCGGGGTTAAGATTGGACCCGATGTGTTCCCTGCATGTCGTAAAAAGGCGACTAAAAGGGACAAACTTGTTGTGCCGTGTAGTTTGCGACTCGTGTCGGGGGAGGAGAGGATCCTGGCAGTTCAGTTGAGGTGAAGCTTGTGCTGCGGTTTGCAGTGGAATAAACACACGGCTCGGCCTCAAATTATCTAGACGAGAGGTTGTTAGTTGTTCAACCAACCGGCTGGTGGAGTCTTGCCTCTCAAATGACTCATTATGCTAATGATTGTTATTGGAGATACATAAGGTTACTTATGTGACCTTGTTACGTAATGCGTCTGGCCTTTAAGCAGGCGGCGGGTGCGTAACGCGTCAATGGGGGGAGGCAGACCCTTTTTTCTTTTTTTGAGTTCCTTGAGTATATCTCGTGGGGTTATACTTGGCATAAGTGAGTGATTATTTGCCACTTACATGTATGGTGTCCCCTGGTTGGGGCTCACTGGTGGGGTGGGAGCTCTAGGGAGAGGAATCTCAATATTTGCATTATGAATTCTCAACAAAACCTGACAAAAAATCTGTAAACGTTAAAAAGAGATTGATGATCGGATCCTGTAGTTGATGATGATTGGCCTCACTTTTTAGTGATTGAAGGAGGCATTGATGCTAACCACCCTATCAAAAATCTCCCCTTTTGCTGGAAGCAAGGGATTGAAGGCATTGGGCAAGGTGAGAAATATTAAGAAATCAGGTTCTGGGGATATTTGGTGGAGGTTGACCGGAAGATTAAGTCGGATAACCTCAAAATGAATACCATGCTTGCCCAAGTTCCAGTTGAGTATCCTAATAGAACTCTTAAAGCTAAGAGGGTTGTAATAAATGTTCTGATATTAAGAATTGTTCTGATGATGCAATTTTGAGTGGGTGGCATCTCAAAATGTCACCATATCATAGATTATGATTACAAGAGATGGTAAAAAATCAGTACGGGACGTTACGTGTATTACTTTACCTTCAATGCGCTAACCTTACCCAAGTCAGTAAAATTGGTTACCGTCAGGTGCAAGTAGAGGATTACATCCCTAGCCCTACAAGATGTTTAAATGTCAACGTTTTGGCCACTTTTAGACGTATTGTAGAAGGTCGAAGTTTGTGAAAGTGTGGCAAAGAGGGCTACAATGATCCAAATTGATTGGAAACCTGCTAAATGTGTGAATTGCAATGGTAATCACTCGGCAAATTCTAGCTCCTGTCCTAAAGGGTAGAAGAAAAAAGAATCCAAACAAATCAAGTGACAGGTAACATGACTTATAAAAAAGGCCAGAGATATCTTCGTTCTCAGGTTACCTGATCAAAAGATTATGCTGATGTTGGGTGAAAAGTGGGCAAAAAATCCAATTTTTCTAAGACATCATTTTCCCAAACAGATCGTGTTTGGCCTAATGATTTGCACATCCTCACAGTATTAGTATTTGTAAGGAAAAGGACAAGTGATAAGAATATGCAATCAGATGACGTTGCCTAGTAGATCTCATAGTCTTCCTAGCGATCCTGTAAGAAACAATCAAGTTCATCTAAAGGTGTTCAGACTGTTCAGGCATTACTAAGAACTCCGAAGTAAATCTGTAGAAAAGAAAGAGACTCAAAAATAAAAATGGAGACCTGATAAAGGTCAACCTAGTTCTCACAAGCCAAGAAAAAACTAGGTAATCCCCCCCAAAAATTTTCAAGTACAACAACCTAATTTGATTCGTCAAAAAATCAGGTAATACTAAACATTCTCAATCATTAGAATTTCCAAAGGGCTTCAACGGATTCATATTCAGCTTATCAACAAGTTTGATGCATTGTCAGGTGAGGAGGAGGGCATGGACTTTTTTGTCACTGAAACACCTGAACAATTAAGTGATGGTAGGAAGAGGTCCTCTAATTCTGTAAAAATGACACATTTAACAAAATGGCAATTCTGCAATGGAATGCAGAGGGCTTAGACCCAATATGAAGAAGTTAAAATGCATTATAAGGACATAACCCATCTATTCTTTGTCTTCAAGAAACTCGTCTTAAAGACAGAGATTCTAATAAAGTGTTGTGTAAGGGGCGGTACGATTCGTATAAACAAAAACAGCGATCCCCAGTGGATTAATAGAGATATTGGAGGGTCATCTATACTATTTAAGGGTGGAGGTACTCATTCTGCCATACAACTTAATACCAATTGGAAGCAGTTGCTGTTAAAGTTAATCTTCACCGCACAATAACTGTGTGTTTGTTTACATTCATCCTAAATATAAATTAGGTTTAGATGAAATTGATGTATTTGATGGCAACTCCTTCTCCCTTCCTTTTGGTAGGGGACTTCTTCAAGGCCATAGTGAACTTTGGGGTTGCAAGGATACCAATCGGTTGGGTGTCATTGTAGATTCTTATTTGGAGAAATCAGATTCTTGTATTTTGAATGATGGGTCTAGTACATTCATCCATTCTGCGATGGTACTCCATCAGCTATGATTTATCAATTTGTTCCCCTACTATTTTTATGGACCTTTGTGGGGAGTTCATGATGTTCAGTGTGGTAGTGATCATTTTCCAATCTTAATAGATATTAATAAAGCCAATGCCTGAAGAGCGAGTTCCTAAATGGCAACTTCATAAGGCCAACTGGCCAGAGTTTAATGATAGGTTAGCTTTAATTAATAGGCAAGCTTTTGTTAACATTGAAGATCCTCTTTTCATTCACTGACATTTTTGATGGATTTATAGCCATAAATCAATTCCAAGTCGATTTCAAAAGCTTATAGTAAAAACAAGCCATGGTTTAATGCTGAATGTAAGTCGCTATTGATTGTCGCAAAAGTGCATTACATGTTTTTAAAAATCGACCAACAAAGAACAATAAGAAAAATATCAAAGACCGGTGCTAAAGCTCGTCGCATTATTAAAAAAAGTAAAAGGAGTCTTGGAGGCAATATGTACCCAAGTTAAATTCTAGAACTCCTGTTAAAACAGCGGAGGGATATGGTTAGGAAAAAAGTGGGAAGGAAACAATTGGATAATACACTTTTCATCTAGATAAATCTGTTAGTAGTAAATGTACAGAAGCTCAGGAATATTGCCAATTTAGTGGCAGATGAATTTGAACACAATTCTTCAAGCAACCATTATACTCAGACATTTCAAAGATTTAAAAATACTGCTGAAAACAGAAATTAGATTTTTCATACAATGGAGGAAGAGGAGGTATAATAGTTCATTTAGATGTTATGAGCTTATGACTCTCTATAAATGTCCTGATACTCTACTGGACCAGATGGAAACCATTATCAATTTCTTAAGCATCTTCCACAAGAATCCCTTCTTGTATTGCTTGATATTTTCAATAATATATGGGAGTCTGGGTTGTTCCCAAATGTATGGCGTGAAGCTACAATTATTCCTGTTCCGAAGCCAGGGAAAGATGCGACCAAGGCAAAAATTATCGTCCAATCTCCCTTACCATTTAGTTTTGTAAGACCATGGAAAGGATGAGATTAATGCCGTCTTGTTGGTTCTTGAAGTAATGGACTGATATCTAAGATGTCAAAGTGTTTCCGGCAGGGCCGTAGTACTATTGACCAACTTGTTCGTCTTGAATCTTTTATTCGTGATGGTTTTGTTAGAGGAGATCATGTTGTGTCGGTATTCTTTGATCTAGAGAAGGCCTATGATACTACTTGGAAATATGGTATTTTGAAGGATTTACAATTTCGACTAAGAGGGTAAAATCCTTTGTTTTCAGAATATTTTTGACAGATCATGTTTTTAGGGTTCGTTTGGGAACAGTCATTACTCAGAAAATGCAAATCAAGAGATGGGTGTTCAACAGGGTAGTATTCTCTCTGTTACTCTATTTCTTTTGAAAATTAATATCTTGCCAAGTGGTCAATGCAGGAATGGAGAGGTCATTGTTTGTAGATGATTTCTCTATTTCCTATTCTTCATCAAATATGGTTTCTATAGAAAGACAAATGCAAAATTGCCTGAATAAGAATCAACAGTGGGCTGATGAAAATGGTTTCCGTTTCTCTAAAACTAAACTGTTTGTATGCATTTTTTTGCAACAAAGACGCCTTCACCCCTTGAGCCAGAATTACAATTGAATGGTTCTCCTATTCCAGTCGTTTCACAGACTAAATTCTTGGGCTTAATATTTGACAGTAAATTGAACTTCAAGCTCATATGACTATATTTTGTTTTTGTGCGAAGAGATGTCAAAAGGTCTGAATCTTTTAAAAGTAGTTTCTAAGCTGGACTGGGGTGCAGATCGCTCAGTTTTGCTTCGCCTTTATAGATCACTTGTGAGATCAAAATTGGATTATGGTTGCATTGTTTATAGTTCTGCTCGTAAGTCATATTTGAAAAAGCTTGAACCTATTCAGAATCAAGGTCTTCGACTATGCTTGGGTGCTTTCGTACCTCTCCTATTCAAAGCTTATATGTCGAAGCTAATGAACCTCCATTGCATCTAAGATGGGAAAAATTAGCTCTTCAATATGCTCTAAAACTTAAAAGTAATGCTGATATCCAACACATGAGAGCACCTTTTCGCCTAAAATTACCACCTTCTTACTAGTAAACCTAATGCTATTCCATCTTTTGGAATCCGTATAAAAGAGGATTTTCACAGGTATGTCCTAATGCTGATAAAATTGCTTCATTTGATTTTCCTATTAGTCCCCTTGGCAAATGTTGAACCTTATTTGACTACTTTATGTCAATATAAGAAGGGTCTAACTGATGATCTTGTTTTTCAGCTAAATTTGATGATTTAGGCATAAATATCATCAACATCGAGCTATTTATACAGATGGGTCTAAGGTTTTGGAAAAGGCGGCTGGTCGCTGTTTTTAAGCGGCGTGGATCATCGTCAATTAGTTACCTGATAATGCTTCTATTTTCACTGCTG
>JAMKCH010007143.1:0-37289 GCA_023653785.1 Ophioderma brevispina
TTCTTTGATCAAAATCTTTATACACCCAGGATACACCAAACACTCCCCACCTAGTTGCTATCTTATTTATCAAAGCACTGATCAATCAATTTATTAACAAGTACTTCAACCAAGTTGTGCTTCGAGTTTATGGCCAGAGCATCATAGGTCTCCAATCCATTTGTTGGGTTAAACGCTCATCAATGACCTGATAGTGTTTTTTATATTTTGTAAATTTAAATGGGACTAATATTTTGTTATCAATCAATTTAAGCTGGTTTTTAACCAAATTATTACTTTAAATGTTATTTCTATGTCATCTCTAAGTGTATGCTACATATTCAATTCGCTATGAAATGACGTTCGTTAAAATAACAAGCTTGAGCGATTGATGACTTGGTTAACTTATCTTGAGCAGTCGCAGACTGCGAGAGCTAAGTTTAAACAAGCCAGAAAAAAAAAAAAAACAAAAAAAAAAAAAAAAAAAAAAAAAAAACAAACCCACGCAAAGCCTGTTATTTTAATGAATGCCATCTAGCTCATTGATTATCTGTACCTTATATGGCACACCAAAACTACAACTATTTACATGATCCATCTAATTGCTTGAATGTGGCTTTGCAGCTTCCTATGTTTAGTATAACATAACAAATACTTTGAATAAAGGATAATTAGAAATGGGTGACCCAATCATGGTCCACTTTTTCACAGGATTATTCTCCCTCATATGAAACATTCAATTTGAGTTATCCATATACACTGTGGTCTCAGAAAGAACGTTAACCCTCCAGAAACAGCCATTTTTACTTACTTAAATCCAATCTTATCCTTGTTTTATAGCTTTTAATTTATGAACACTGATGGCTCTTTTTAAACATTTGGTGAAAACAGAAAATAAACTGGAAAAAATACACCCACACAATGACTATGTCCCTAAAATGATGCCACCTACTATTCCACGGCTAGCATTAGCGAGGAAACCATGGAGGCAAATGTCTCCACATAAAAATGTTTAAGACCCTCCTGGCCAATTACTCCTCAATTCCAATGTTCATTGCTGGTTCTAAGAGTTTTATTGTTCAGTTCTCAACGCACTGCAGCAATATTTATGGCTGCTTGTCCGGTTCTTTTTTGAAGATCATAGTCCTCTCTAACTTGCACCTTATTTAGAGTCTTGCCATTTTCCAAGAAATTTGTCCTCTGTTCCCCTTGATTGCCAGCTTACTGGGAACCCTACTGTTGAGGGAAACTTTACCCATTCACGATGACGATGGATCCCTTTACCAAGAGCAGTTCATTTGAAATCCTTGAGAGTCACGCCCATGGCCATTTATTTGAAAGTTGCCTTTAACAAATTCATATTTGTATTATGATAGGAGACGGGTGAAAGGGAATTTAGTCACTCATTTCTGAGAAGAACAAATTAAGTGTATTTTTCATAGTGCTTTTTAAGCATTACGTGTGAACAATTAAATTTAAATCTGAGGAGTTACGTGTGCTCAAATCCATAACAATTACAATGTACTGTTTTCTCTGTCTAAGTCGCAAGCGGGGACAAATTAGTTTGCATCATCTTAAGGAACTAGTCACTTGTTTCTTATTTTTTCACGTTTTTCTTTCTTGTTTTCACCATATGTTTCAAAAGAGTACATATTTTTCTAATATAAAGCTAAACCAAGGACAAGGATTGATTAAGGTAGCAAAAAATGATGGCCGTTTCTGGAGGGTAACTTTTTTTCTGAGACACAACTACGTAGCAGTTTGGATACTATACTTTGCCCGGACTCTAGTCGTGATGTGACAGCATGACTCGACTCGCATTCATCTAGCATTTCGATTATGCCGCCTTAGTTCGTATGTGTGCGTTTCTGGGGTGGTCAAAACCTAACTCGGGCAGTGACGTCACCCTCCCAACATCAAGCCCGAACCAACTATAGAGAGCGCAAAATATGTACCAATTGGGCCTCATGGGATAGGTATGAGCTATTGTGGTGGCCACATTTGGTGGACATTTACTTTTAAATCATAACATGAAACGGTAACAGTTCTCGAGCTTTGAATTTCACTGGGGTAATTAGAAAAAATATTCTTCTGATACCAAATCTCAATTTTTATGGTAAAGTTGTTGATTGGGTCACCCACATTTACAATCACAGTCATGGCTATATTAAGTACTAAAAATCAATTCACTGTTTGGGTCAGGTTTATACTACATGCACTTTTCCTTCAAGTCTTTTCTCTTCAGTTTAAACCATTTTTTTTGGTTTTTGTTTTTTTTGCCAACCGCATTGTCCATTACCTATATTTATAATAAGCTAACAGTACGCTTTTATGCAATATTTTCCCGCCCATCACCATTCCCTATTATATTTCTAAAACGTTCAATGGAGGACCAAGTGCAGTGAAATGTTCTAAATTTATCACAACGCACTTTACAACTTAAAATACCTATCCCTATATGTACCCACACACACATCATGCCAAATACAGAAACTGCCAACAATCTCATACAACTTTTTTGAACGGCTTTATTTCCGACTGAAGTACTCACATCACACCCGTATGTTGGCACGATGCGTGCCTTCAGAGAGTGGATAATGTACACGGGTGGTCCTTGCAGAGAAGAGTGTGCTCACCCTCTACAGTTTTTATTAGTTTTAAACAAAAGACGGCATTGGTTTTGGCAATTTACACTGAATGTAAGCTTCCTTTGCAATGGAATGAAGGAAGCATAACCACTGAACCTTTGATGAATATGCTCTATTCTGTGTTATACTTCGTCCGACCTGAACAAGGAGTGATGTCATATCTTTCGTTCAGCTATTGTGCAGTGTTCATGCACACTGTGCTTGTACCTCGCGATTACAGCAGTTGGACGCATTCGCATGTTCAACACTGCATGAAATCTATTGTCACCTCTCCTTAGTTCTGGCCGGACGAAGTTTAGAATAAACATTTCCAAAAGCGACCTTTCTTTTTCCTAACCTTTTTTACTTACTGACAATTTACATTGGGGGCCATTTTCCAGGTTACCGAGCATTACCACCCGAAATATTTAAATTGCTCATCCAAGGTAATTTGTAATTTTCCACATCATTTTGTTTTGGCTTTTTCAGGATAAAAATCTTCCTGTTATCAAAAATCAATTTTCTCATGTAGTAGGTCTATTCACTACTCGTCTTTTTAGATGAATACGCTAGGCGTTTCGGTGCTATGCTCTATAGAAGCAGATGGTTGAATGAATTCTTCTTAAAAACATGCACTAAATTTTGTAAAAAAAATATTCTTATTTTCCTCCACAAGCAGAGGGATCTGGGAGGCCATGTATTACCAAAACAAAAAACATTTTTTTTTCATCAAAAGGGAAGCTTGGGGATTTTAAGCCAAAACATCAATTAAAGTCTGGATCAGGGATTTCCTGATGAGGACGCACTCAATTTTCAAACAAATCATGTTTTTTGCTGTATATAATGACTGCTGTCCCTACACAATCATTGTGTGAAATAAACTAAGCTCAAATCAAAGTCCTTCATATAGAAAATCACAACTTTGTTTCCGGATCGGAATTTTGTTATCACGTATCCTAATGGCACTATATCCTGTGGTAAATTTTTCCTGCAATGGAAACGGAAATACATTCAGTTTCTTCTAACGTTGGAATTGGGGGGAACATTTTAGGTGACTATCTTTAGTTTTCTAGATGACTTTTTTTTTAAATTTCTACTCAGAATATGTAATTTTCGAAATCTCTGAGTCAAGCCTTTAAAGACAGGAAGGCGTCCGGTTGGCAGCATCCTCATCCACGTTTCACTTTTGGTTTCTTTTCTGACTTGCCTTGATGAGCATCTAATCTTAGCATACCTTGGGCTGATCATTTTTTTACATGACTAGGACAGTACTTGTTAAGTTTTATCCATTTTTGGAATGGATGCTGTACTATTCTTTACAAACACTCTCCCTAGGTTCGTATTAGCTCTTTCACCACATCGCATTCAAGTTATCATCATCAGTATCTACCTAACAGGGGGTTATTCGTATCAGAAAATGTCTGAGCACTCGGGCTAGGTTCTTAGCAGCTTTATTATCCATGCCTGACTGGTTTACAGGTTTCATCAAATCAAAGCCCCTCCTCAAAGTTATTGTCTATCTGCTAGGCTATGCTGTCAAATTAATTTAAGTCAGTCACCAGAAAAAAAAAGAATATTTTATGTGTCCCAGTTACCCAAAGCATCAAGGATAAGACAATATTAAAACTCACAATTCTGTCTCCAAAAACAATTAGAATGAACAGAACCGGAGGTTTACATGAGCTAAAAAAATTACAAATACGCTCAATGTTTGCAACGCCCAAACTGGCCAAATTGCAATCGTTCCAAGCCCCAAATCAGCTGAAATGCCTTCTGCAACCCGAACGTACGTTGAATGCCCACACTCAACACACTGCAACACGACATATTATACGCATTTTACGTTAAATAAAAATTCTTTAATCCCTGCGCTCATGAGGAAGATGGGTGCTAATACCGCTGCATTTATTGCCTGGTGCTAAACCCACTTCGATACCACGGTTTTTTTTCAATAAAAATAAGGATTTTGGGGTTAATTTCTCAAAAAGTCCTTGGTGGCCCCATATCTTTTTGTTAAAAAAACCATGACCCTAAGACCGAGGCGTGTTTGTATTCATTTGAATGCATTTTCATGCTGATCCACATATTGAAATTATTTTTAAAACATTTTGAAATTTGATCCTTATGGGAAATATATTTCACCTGCTTCTCAAGCAGTAAAGATGTGGCTTGTACCCTGCCTGTGGAATACTTTACCTAACTCTACCACAGAACTCACTACCTATGGCTATTCCATTTGAGACCCGTGCTCCCTCTTTAGAAGACTTGTGGAAGACTTACTGTCTTCTGCGAGTGGAGGTTGTGGATTTCAAATATAGTTACTCAATTCTCATTTTGAAAAATAAACTGCATAAAATCTTCAAATTGTGATAGGATTTCAACTGGAAAACACATTTTTCTTGCGGCAACTGTAAAGTCTCTGTAAACTCTCAAAATCCACTATTTGCAAATCAGTTGCTGTGATAGTTGTTGCACTCTCCATCCTTGAGGAATCGACCTAGAGCTTATACAATTTACCAAAAGATGTTTGGGAAAACCTTTTCACGATACTCCACTCTCCGTGGCTAGGTTACTTTACTTATTCAAACTATATTGTTAGTATTTAAATATAAATAACCAGCAATTGCTTTGCTCAAACAAAATTAAAATAAATTTAGAAATTTAATTGACTCTTTTCTGCGCTACCATCTCTATCCTCTTGTGTATTGCTAAATATGTCACACTCTCCTAAGGGCTATGACTATACATACAATCCTATCAGTTGGTGAACTCTTCAGTAAGTTACAACTGCAGCAGTGCTAATAATGGTGGCCTTGTCTGCCCTACATTGGCAATTTCATCACATCACCAACCATAATTTTTGTAACGCTTATCGTATGCTTTGACAGTAAAGTTAGTATACAGACATAATAACATGCCTGAATTAATTTCAAATTCAAAGGGTAAATACAACTTCATTTTTACAGCGACAGCAACGCACAAATGTATAACAAGATTTTTTATGTTATTGCAAAAAATGGAAAATCCTCCATGATGGAGGGATTTTATAATTAAAGGCAATCTTTCTATTCACACACACAATAAAACAATTCGACTAACTTGGATATTTTGTACTTTTTTTTGGGTTAAAATTGGGTTAAAAAGGTGGAAGATCCATTTTGATCATTCACATCATGTCTCACTTTTGCTTGCAGTATGAATATCTGTTCCTTCTTTTGCTCAAGAGTGAAATTCACCATTCTAGCATGCTTCAGCACCATGTCAAACCAAGGCAGAACTGTTACCTGGCCAACTCCACTTCACCATGCTTTGAACATGGTCAACCATAGGTTAGAGAAATGGTGCCACAGTTCAACATATGGTTGAACCTATGGTTGACCAGGTCAGCATGGTCATTTTACCATGGTTGACCATGTCATTGTGAACAGGCTTTTCCTGATCAACCACACGGTCAACCATAGGTTCAACTGTGATGCCATTTCTCAAACCTATGGTTGCCCATGGTCAAGTGCCAGTTGGCCATGGTCAAGCACAGTTCTACCATGGTTGACCATGGTGAATCCATGCTAGCATAATTTACATTCGCCTTGGGATATTCTAGAGAAACCTGAACTATATTTTCAAACGGCCATTTTTAATTGGTTGTACATTCACCGGGTTACATATGAATATTTTAGTCCAATCAGAAACACGATTAAAAGCTTAAGGTTTGTAAGATAGAGAAGGTTCTTAATTTGATGGTTACTCAGAGGTTATTTCAAGTTATATCCTTTAATGAGCCAATCAATGTACTCTGCAAGAAAGGTGGTGACTCAGCCAGGGTTTCTTAATTAAATTATATCAATTTCCACTTTGTACCATAATTGAAAATGAATGGCATTTATTCTGTGATTTCACCATGGCACAGTAGCTCAGTACACTTTCAGTTAGCCCAGCCAGCCCTTGGACCAAATCAATATATACCTTATTGTAAGTCGTCCCTTTTACTTGTTATTGATGGGGCAATACCAGTGTAAATGCCTTTGCTGTTGCTTGACAAGCAATACTGCCTCAATTTTCTAAGGTGTGACCTGAAAACATGCGAAATGACTCTGTTCAGGGGGAGAACCCAATTTTAAATATACAAAGTTTTTTCATCTTAAAATGATGGCCTGGTCATCAGCCCACAGACTTCAATATACACAAAACGGCGAATGCCAGCAAAAGCCGTAACCATCTTTTGCCGCAGTGCGTACTTATTTCCCATAGCGTAGTCTTCCAATTTATTCATATATCCCCTGATTATTCATATATTAACTCATTTGCATCGAACGATGTACCGTTTCCAGGCCAACAGGTTACAAAAACATGGTTACGGCGGCTGCCTATTCTTCAATGCAGGCATACAGCATCTCCCTTTTTAATATCTATGCTCTCACCCCAAAACCCCATTTGTAAAATTTTGCACCGATGTTTCAATCCATTGCAACCCATGTCATCTGTCATCACGGCTTATGAATGGGGACAAAAGTAAAAGTCACACAAAGTAACTAAGGTCACATGAGGTCACTAACATTTGGGTCACTACCGAAGGACTACCCAGGCGAAATGTTATGGTTAACTATGGTTAACCATAGTAGAACTCTGCTTGACCATGGCCCAACTGTGCTTTGACCATGGTCAACCATACTTTTGAGAAATGGCATCACAGTTGAACCTATGGTTTACACAGTTGAATCTACAGTTGACCATGGTCAAGCATGATCATTTTACCATGGTAAAATGACCATGATTGACCATGGTCAACAACATGGTCAACATAGGTTCAACTGTGGTGCCATTTCTCAAACCTATGGTTGACCATGGTCAAAGCGCAGTTGGCCATGGTCAAGCACAGTTCTATCATAGTTAACCATGCTAGTATGGTTGACATTTCGCCTGGGCAATGTATCCAAATCCAAGTGTAATGGAAATGTGAGCATGTATGTGGAAACAGTGGGCAATGATGTTTAGGGTTAACATTTGGATCAACATTTTTACCACAAACAAACAACTACACAAATACACACACAGAGACAGATATTGCTTCACAGATGGCACAACAAGTTAGTTCTAAATAAATACACACAAAAAGTAAGTTTTAAAGAAATACACAATCTAAAAACTGCTTTCAAATCCTACATAAAATGTTGTATATTGAGCATATAGCACAGGCATACAATCGCCATAAACTCAAATATGGAAATAAACACAAACTCACTCACATAAATTTACAAAGCAGAAAGATGTCACCCCAT
This sequence comes from Ophioderma brevispina, assembly GCA_023653785.1. Taxonomy (NCBI): domain Eukaryota; kingdom Metazoa; phylum Echinodermata; class Ophiuroidea; order Amphilepidida; family Ophiodermatidae; genus Ophioderma; species Ophioderma brevispina. The sequence continues at coordinate 7,883 of JAMKCH010007143.1, forward strand.
ATGACAGAATTTTTATTCCAATAAATGTGACACAACACAGCATCTAAAATTGGGCCTTACAATTCCAGTCATGATTTTCTTTATATCTGCTGACTTCATTTTTTTTCTTTTCAAATCATGCAATACATAAAATAATGCAATCACCGGGCAATTGCAATCACAGTGCCAATTGAAATTATCGTGTAAGGCGACGTTCGTCATCCCGGACACGTTTCATGCCATGCATTATATTCGCAAAATACATCAAACGCCACTTGTGATATATTTCCAGCGGCAATCACAAATGTCAAAGCATTGGGTAATTGGATAGGCTTCTCACAAGAATTTTTATCCATCAAAGATAAAATGACATATTACCATCTACTCAACGGGGCAAAGTCTAGATCCCGCCTACATCTTTATGGAATATTCTTTGAAAGACTTCTACTCACTACAATTGAAGTACAAAAAATATTACACAACTTAATATTCAGTCCTATTGTATGATAAAAAATGTAAATCTGATAATATCACAGATGCTACTGTGTTCATGGGTAGATTGATATGCACAATATCTAATGTTTTTGCCTGTGTCTTGTGGCTTAAAAGTGCAACAAGAGATTTTGAGGCATCCAAATATTGTGTTATAATGGTAATTTCATATAGATTAGACACTCAATAGATTTCTTACTTTGAATTGGCTACAGAAGTGTCTTAAAAGAGAGAAAAAGTGATTTTGATTTGCTTATATTTTCAATATAAAACATAGGCTGAATTTCGTATATGCTCCTATACGAAATTTAAAATTTCACAATGTTTATACCCAAAGTAGAAACATTTCTAGCTTAATCCTTTAAATAGGCATATTTTTGATGGAAAGCTTTACATCAGGCAAAAATCAGTACTTTCAATTTTTTTAGGTACACCTGATATTTGTAATCTCTTGTTGCACCTTTAAGGGTGTTCCAATTCTCATTGAAAGGGAGGCCCTAATAGTGGAAGAGTAGCCCACTGGGTAGGGTATTAGTCTTAGGTACTGGAGGTTCCCGGTTCTATTCCTGATGGGACTTATCTTGCTGAGATTTAGAGGTGCCTGTTCCCATTTATGTGAATCATGTTCTCTATTCGAATGAGTGCCTGGCACCTTGCCACCAAGTGTCATGGTCTAGCAGTTAGCAAGCTTACCTCTAGAGCAAAGGGTCCTCAGTTCTAATCTCAGTGGGACCACTTTCTGGATTTGGGATTGAATTTGTATAACAGATATTGATTAAAACCTGAATACCACTCTCTCCATGGTTCATTTGAAATGGACAAAGGAACCATGAAAGCTTGCACTGTGTTCCGTTTGGTGTGTTTAATATGGGTGTTTGAATGTGCCAATATGGATGCTGCCTCTACGTTGCATTCTGTCTTGTATATAGTAATTATAAGTTGTAAAGTCTCTAGACAATTTGGCTTCACGATTTGAGTGAGCTTGCATATTATAAACCTTGCTGATTATGATTATTATCATGGGAACACAAACATGCCGTTTGGATAGTCGGAAGCAATATGCAAATTGCATGGCCCTATTCAACTAGTGCTCTTATGGTAGGTAACCATTAAATGGCAGAATTTTGTTGTACTGTATCTTTGGAAGAAATGGATTTGGAAGCTGTGAAATTTCGGAAGACAATGAAAAAAATATGGCCTCCATTGACATCAAAGTTGATGACTACTTCTGGGTAAATCGGGGGGGGATATTTTCTTATTCCAAAATTGTTGGAGGTGAAGAATCAATTCCACTGGAAGGGTTATTTATGATTTTTTTTTTTGTATTAATAACGAATGAGGACGAGGTCGTATGTAGGTCATGGGAAAACCCATGACCAACCCACATCAAGCACCCAAATTGGTGTTGTGGTTTGCACTCAAAATTGCTGTTAATTCTTTTGACATTTTTTGGTGAATTGCTATAATGAATGAGGTTGGCCGACACCGCTGTTCCTGTAGAGGCTTCTTGGGCTATCCAGGACATGGTCCGAATAAATCAAATTCAATCAAACAACCAAAATATTGTAATGGCTTAGCATTACAGTGTATCCATCCTGACATAATATATCCCCCCCCCCTCCAGCATCTTAGGTTGATATAAGAATCCAAAATACCTTTTAATTTGAAGTGCATTATAAAGCTATTTCCAAGCTATTTCCAGGCATTTGCTTCCTTTTAGGTCTATGAATTGAAATTTGAAAATATTTCAACCCCCCCCTCGCATCTTAATGCTTACAATTCTTTTTTTTTTTTGTTAGATATGAATAAATTATGTTGAAAGATTCGAAAACAATTGATGATCGTACAAAAATTAATAGCTGATTAGAAGATTAAAACAGGAACTGATGGGTGCATCCATGTTGTCAATACAAGTAATTTACTTTGAAGTAGTTATTTAATAGGTTTCAAGGCCTTTTAATGATGCACATAGACTGCAGTGATTATATCCAAATAAAGCAATAAATACTTCACAGATAACCTCAATACAAACACAAAATCTTAATTTTGTTTTAAAAAATTGTACCATCTCCAATGAAGAGTAGAACCAATTGAAGTTCCACCTGTCCCAATCACATTTTGAATCGTGTTTTAGCTGGCCAGACAGCAAAATAGTGTCATTCCAAGATACACGTTGAGGTCGCATTGATTTTACACGGGAATTATATTGGCAGTGTAAAGCATTTGGCATTGACAGACTCTATATGAGATCCACTACTGAATAGCATTTCGGCTAACATTTAGTCCTTGACACTTTGTGAGACACAATGTTATCACTAAAATTATAACATTCCATCGCACACTTGCTCTATTGTTGGCAACATAGCTGCTCCAATCGACCCAGTGAGATTGTTAAAGAAAGTTAGCGTGATATCCCCTTTTAAAGTAAAAAAAATAATGCCACGCCAAATATTTCAGAAGCCACCCTCTAAGAAAATTGGTAGCTCCTTACCATGGTAACTGCGATAGCCAAAACTACCACGATTGCACTAGTCCTACCAATTTTGTAAATAGCATAGTTGTGCAGTCAACAACCAATTCTGACATAATTTGGTGATTTTTTGATTTTATTGATCATTGATAACCAATGCAATCTTGCATAGTCTAGAAGAAGCAGTTAGTCTGGATGACTTCATTTGAGTGGTATCACATACATCTCACAAATTGGCCAGTCCACTGTCATCATGCAATTGATCAAGAGTAGTCTCGACATCACAAGGTTGGGAGGTACAGTGGCCCCAATGGGGGTCATTCCCCCAATTTAAAATACATTGATGTATGCTCAAGAATCCAGCAGGATCCATCTGACATCCCCAACTTAATGAGGCAGGGACATTTGTCGCTATATGGTGAACACCATCTCGGCTGCGGCCGCTAGAGAGATAGATCAAAACCGACAGTTTGTTTCCCACGATATTTGGTGTAGTGTATAAAGAGGAGGTACCAGAGGGGGGGCAGCTGCCCCCCTGTGGGGAATCTTGCCCCCCCCCCCTTGCCCCCCCTGAAAAATTAGTGATTTACATAGGCCATATACTATACTAAACAAATTTTAATATATGCTTGCCCCCCCTGAAAATATATGTGGCCCCCCTCTTGCCCACCCTAAAAAAAAGCTGGTTACGCCACTGAGTGTATACAAGTGCAGGGCTCTCATATCAAGGGAAAGAAATGAGATACATACATCAACAAAAGAACCTTTAACACTCTAAACACTGAAAGGACTAGAGTTGCTCAGACTTCCAAAATTTTCATTTATTGTCTTTGGAAAAGTTATTGATTCCAATTTGATTATTTATAGTTGCAATCAGTATGCAAGAAATTTGAATGAGTATCGGTCAAATTCTTTGTTATTGTGGTAAATGGGTCAATGAATCAACAATGCGTCAAGAGTCTTCGGTCAATGTTCTTTGAGAATGGATTCCAAGATGACTGTTTCTTTTTTTTTTGAAGCCATCTCAAAAACAAAACAAACAACAACAGTCTTGACTTATGTGTTACAACCACTACAGAGCCTGCCAGTGTTGAAAGGGCTTAACTTCACTACTGTTTTATTCAAGGCTCTTACAGTGTGTTTGTGTAGGCCTGAGGCCATCTAAGATGCTGATGAGTTAATGATGATATCTTTGGGCATCCCCAAACTGTAAAGTAAACAGCAATCATCCAAGAGATTGGAGATGGCAAAGCATTTAATAATTGACACACGCCTGGCAAATTATTGATGAAGAGATACATAATACTGGATAGCAACTCATCAAAATTCACCAAACCCTTGCTAGTTAAAACAAACCCAAAATTGCTTCTTGGAGGTGCAGTATTAAATTGATTTGTTGAAGAAAGGATAGATTTCATTAATCAAACAGATTGTTCTATTTTTTTTACCCACCAGCAAGCTGGCAGGGACACTTTGCAATTGTTGTGAATGGTATGTGTGTAGGGGAGTGTGTTTGTGGCCAAGAAACGCAAAATTCTAGTTTTCTTTTTTTGGGCCTCCTTGCTGATAGTTAGATGTCATCAGCTAAGTCATTACCATTGATTTTCACAAATTAACCCATTTTCAGAGTACATGAAACAATCATTGTGAGTGGGCACTTATTTCAGTGATGCCACTAGTTCTTTAAAAAAAAAAGAAAAATATGGCTGCCTGTCTGGGAGCTACCCAGGCACTCAACAAGATCTGGGGCAGTGCTTCAGCGGGACCACACACAGCAGAACCCCTGGAAGCTTTTGGGGTTTTAACCACATTTTTAAAATGCTGCCAAGTACTTTTATGGCTTAAAAATCATTCTTTAGCATTGTTTTTTTATTTTTAAATATTTTTGTCTTATTTTGCCTGGGTAAATCATTCAGTGTTCAGACAATGCTTTCCAATGATGCCCAGGGATCCAGGACGATTTGGGACATCGCAGGTTACTACCCTACTCTTATCAAAGCTGGCTGCGATTACATATGCAGGCGGAATTCTCAATGTACAACGGACGGACAGCTTAATGTCCCCTCCGAAGGATGGGGTATTCTCATGGTTCGTTTGCCCAAGTCAAAAGAACCACAGAGAGAGAGAGCGGAATTCCAGTTTTAATCAGTGTTCTTTCCCCACCCCCTATAAGCAATGACTATGATGGGAAAAATGCGAAAATGACATATATGTTACATTTAGAAACACAACCGACCCTAAAAACCTGGCCTCACTCAAACATTTTATGCAAATAGGCACCATTTTTTTTAAAAGTCTTTACTGTGTCATTGAAAAAAGCTTTAATAGTAGCATGTTGTATTTATTTTAGAGTTAAAACATTGTGAAAAAAATACCGACGACCGACTGAACCTAATATTTTTCCTCCGTTATGGCAAACAAACATATTTTTTAGGCTAGTATTTTTGCATGGCTTCATGAGAAGTCTTTTCTTTAATTGATACACAGTCACACGTGTACAGAATGGACGTAAGGAAAAATGGTCCCACATCCGCCAGGCTAAAAACCCGAAAATGCTGTATTCAATGGAAAAGCATAAATACATATTTTCATCCATTCAGTCAGGAAGAGTTAAAAAATTCATACCTTTCCAAGCTAAATCCAGCCTTTTTATGTCCAATCAATTTTATTTTGTTATTATAATGCTATTAATAATAAAATTGCTTATTTCAGAATTTGTATCCACTTCAATAATGAAAATCGCTCCACAGGCCTTAATTGGTATTACAAGCCTATTGGTATGATCTAAATGTAAAGCGTTCTAATTGGAGTAAAATTGTGTTGGGTCATTCAAAAGATTACACCATTATCATCTCCTAATAATAATTATGACCAGTTGAGCATAACAAATTACATGATTTGATATTTCGAGAGAGGCTTTTTGTGTATGTACAGATAGCAGAACGTTCTTTGTCATTTTTATTTTTATGACTTTTTCCCTGGCTTCTCTTGTATGTTAATGGTACCGTTGGCCTTGAATTGTGTTTTCAGATGATTTATAATAATGGATTACGGAAGCCTAATGTTATATTAATTTGGGAGATTATTAACAAATTATTGAACCAATAAGGAAATACGGTAAGCAACCTTTTTAGTCAACAGGTTGCAAATGCGCATTAGATTTTTCCACGGTCAAACAGGATCGCGGTGACCCATGACAGGCCAAAGAAAGGTAGTGGAGAGAGCTGAGACCAATATTAGGTATAGTGTCGTAGCGTGCAGGGGTTAAATTGGTAAGTAAATTAAAAAGTTAGAGGGGGTGGCTCAATTAAGTATAGGAAGTTTTCATCTTCATTAGATGATCTTGACCCCAATGAAGGTTCATGGTGATATTTCAAACTGTTTTGATATATGAGAGCAACCATTTGATTTTATAAGCACATAGAATACTGGTTAAATTAATATTGTCAATAAAAATGGCCCATTTTGCCGCTCCTAACATCCAAAACAAAACATCTCTTAGCCTTAAGATTTCACAGGATAAGTTCTCTTCAGATACTGATATTTTGATCACTTCCAGTAAAATCAGAGATCCTGGGGACAAGGGGTTCGTTCCCCAAACTTGTGTGTAACCCTATGTGTATACTAACTCATGCATATGTCCTACATGACGGCTGTATAGGTTGCTCACTTTTATATTAGCCATGTTCAGATGGTCACAAAATTTAAAGGGTTTGAAACTCTGGAGGTGAAAATTAAATGCAATTTTTGTTTACATTACTCCATTACATTGTGTCCACAAAATGGTGACAACTCTGAAATCATCCCATTCTCCTCCACTTCTCCATCGAAAAGTGTATACTTTGTTTCGTCTGAAGTATGAAGTGGTGTTGTGCGCATACCCCCAGTGCCAACTTTCAGTTGCAGTGCGCTTGTGCTTTACCTAGCTACGCTTGCGCTGAAACTTTGTTCAATATATACGCCCGCGTCACTACTTCATACTTTGAGCTGGACAGAGTATAGACTGAAAGTCAACATACCTGAAGCTGTGACCTTTCGCATGCGATATTCAAACACAGGAATTTGTCAACAAAGATGACCTTGCGAGGTCACCTCCTCTCACTATCCCCCAAAGCTGTCTACATTGCACGACACTCCAAAACACTACGGAGTGTTAGTGGAGTTTGTGCTTTTTTATGGGGTAAAACCCCGCTAGACCCTTGACAACACTCTGGAGTTTAAAACTCCAAATGTGCCACACGGTCAAAAACCGCGATCGACACTCCAGAGTTTTGAAACTCCGGAATTTCAGCTTCCGTGTGGACATGACTATTAAAAGCAATACTACCACATTTTGAAGACACACACCCACAACTTTCTTGATGCTTGGATTGAGTATTGAAAGACAAAACTTTAAATTTATTAAAGGGGGATGACCCGATTTATGTCTATAAATTTTTCATCTTGATAGAAGGGCCTTCACCCCAAAATCCATCTGTAAAGTTTCGCGCCGATATTTCAATCCGTTTTTAAGTGAAAGCTAAAAATGTGATTTTGTAATCCCCATAGAGTACTGTGTAAAATTAATATTGGTCAACCAAAATGGGGGGATATTTTCACTCACTGGGACTAGGCTATTAGCGATCTGACCATGGACCTTTAATGAAGTATATAAAACAAATACATACAAATACATACAGCCTTTATTCAAGCATCCACTATTTTCCTTCGGGGCTGCATCCTCAAGAAAATGGTAGACCTACTTGATGTCACCTCGGGCTCATAGATTTAACCAAAGCCTTTCATGGCAGTATATATTTGTAAAATATAAGTCCATTTAAGGGTATATTTTTTCATGTATTGAAAGAGGTCCTGCTACAAGTATATCTACTGAAAATTGGTTCTGTTAGGGTATTTCCAGAAAACGGTCCCATTAGGGGTCACTCCACTGGAACAAGCAGATACCCAGCAAAACCCTGAGAAGCTTCTGCCAGTGTGCTGCCTTTGATTTTGCATACAATTGCTAGCATTCATATATGCAAATTCAAAGACAACACTATGGCAGAAGCTTGCTAGGTGGAAGGTGCAATAAGACTGTGATGTCAATGTATTGAACTAGCACTATAGTAGATTTTTCCCCAATTTTATTTAGAGATTGTACAAATCCACACTTCAGAATTGTTTTCAAAGATTAAAAACTGACTGAATGAGATGTGAGCTGATGTATAAATATTATTTTAGGTTGGCATTGGTCTTTCATATGCACTAATTAGAATATTAGCGAGACATTTTGTGTCTCCACTTCATTATCAGCATTATAAAAGCCCATGCATGGTTTGGGGAATTTGCTAGTAGTATGGTTGATTACTGGACATATTGGTAATAGCGATAACTCAACTTCCAAAATTACCTCCTATGACCCGATTAGATCAAACCATTTTTTAAATATATCGCCGTAAGAGTGCAAGAAGGTTGTAAGTGCAATAGCTGCCATTTGTCAGAAATTCCCATCAAACATACAATTATGCCAAGTTGCTTGAAGAACCATTTCAAGAGCCACTGACTCAAGATAAACTGAGAGTTATCCAAATATGTGGCAGCACACAGATGTATCACACGGCAGCTATTGCACAGTATACAACTTTCTTGCACTCACAAGATATGGTCCGAATCACTTTTGCTGTAGCACTTTTTGTTGTTGCACAGAAGAGAACCCCCAGTTTTCCCCTCCTCTCGCTAAGTGTCTTCCTCTTTGAGACCATTCTCCTTTACATTCACCAAAAATGAGTCCTGCTGCACAGCATTCCAGTTTTTACCAAAGTTTGAACTCCACACAAGAAATTACATGCTCCAGTTCCTTCAAACCAACAGACAAGACTCCACTGCAGCTGATGCTACTGCGGGCATTTATCTCAAAATTAAGATTTCACGGTCGTGTACCGAGTGTTTTAACACCTTTAGCACAAATACCCACTTGGGGTTCAATCTCAAAGGCCACCAGACACTACGCGGGACTATTAAATAACGCATCAAATTGAGTTAGATGCTGATTAGTGTAGACACCTTCTCGCAGTCTTCGTGTGACTAGCAATTACTTTGCACCCATTTGTACCAAAATAGTAATTAATGGTATTTTAAGATAGAAGATTCCCAGCAAGTCTTGAGGTCTTTTAAGCTAAAATACAAAGGCACACTACAATGCTGCTCACACGTTGATCGACTGGGGAATTCCCTGGTTTGGATGGATGACAAACACATGTGGAACAACATCCCAACCTTGCAGCTTCTCCTCTATCCATGTTACTCCTTCAATAATTCCCACATGGAATTGACACCTGGACACCATATAGCATGAGATCATTGACATTGCCCACAATTTTTCTAAAATTACTTCATCTTTAGAATTCACAGTTCTCTACAATATCTTAATTAATATCTTAATTATTGACTTTGAGTACAAAACAATGAAAGGACACAAGTAATCTGGCATATGGTACATGTTTGTAAGTTGGGACACCAAATTGCGTTGCATGGCATTTTTTAGTAAACTACATTTGATTACAGGTTTGATGCTTTAAACGTTTAAAACTGTACATTTTACCCCTATTAAGTACAGATATTCTGAGAGAATAGAATATGAGATTTCAGTAAACAATACAATTGCTTCTCATACAGGGTGCTAATAAATATACGGGTGTAACAAGCCAAAATAAGTAAGAAAAGGTATCCAGTTTATGGGTGTCACCCCCTAAACTTACAGTGATGATACAATAATAAATTACAAAAAATAATATAATTAACAAAATTGCCCACCAAGCAATGTACAACTTTTATCGGACAAATATTCCATTACACAGATAAAGGGTGGGTTCTCCAAATTAATGCGAGATTTCTTCTATCTCCATCTATATGGTACTGAAAGAATATTTCATGATGAGATGGGTTACTAGATGTAAAATCGCAAAGCAATCCCAAATTGAAGGTAGAAGAGACTTCACAAGCGTTTTAGTGAAAATTGCATTTTTTGATCAAATAGGAGCACGAGGGACTTTTTAAGATTGTCGCAAACATTTGTTGTTTTCTAGATTTTTAGTTTACGGAATTTTACAGAGGATCACAACCTAGACCTGGCCTATGATATTTGAAACCTAATTAGCATGCTTTTGTTTGGTCCGGAGCACCCATTTGTAGCATTTTGTACTCAGCCACATGCTCCTCCGCCACACGATCCACCCCTGACTTTTAAGCTTAACGAGTGACAGTAATTAGTACAAACTAAAATCATATTTTTATTGCTTCAGAAATTGGAAGTGCCAATGTCCAAAGAAAAAAATAATACAAAAAAAGCTCGTCTCAAATAAACTTAACAAACTAAAGCATGTAACAAGTTTTGGGAAACTACGAAGGGCAATCAAATCCCACCCTTTAGGTGCCCAACTTAAAAAAAAAACATGACCCATATGTGCCAGAGACTTTGAATCAAGGAATAGATCTATTTTGCCCTATCTGATTTTTACCAGAGGCCTTGACTCAAAATTTTCACATAACAGATTCAACAACTTATTTTGATGTTTAATTCTTCACGAAAGTGAAAGATCACAAATTAGCAACTATTTTGTGGCAATTTGTCACAACAACAAAAAAAATTATTTCTTTTACATAGGTACGATGATACGCTTCTGTGATTTTACTAAAGTTGTAATATGTTGCGAGTATGGAATTCCCTATGCAATATGGGCCATATTTGTCCCCGACCAAATTGCAAAAATTATACCCCCCAATACATCATTGGATGATCCAGTGGATGTCATACTTCCACAAGTGGGCCTAAATCTATATCCCAATATTAGAAATGGGAGCAATTATGCCCATATTTTGACATGAATTCAGGCATAAATAAATCAGATTTTCATCCTAATCCTACATCATCCATCGGATTTGGAATACTAGTATATCAAGAGACTGTAAAAATTTTGCTTAACTAAATTTAACACTGTTGAATTCCTCTCACTAGAAAAAAAAAAAAAAGTAAAGAATCTACAAGAACTGGCAGCAATTTATCAACATGTGTTCATCCAATCACCCTATTCCTTTTTTAAAAAAACTACGTGAGAGGCCGCTGTTACACGGTGATGAACCCAATTGCTGTGGCCTGTATCACGAGTTCCGAAAGCATGATGCATACAAGTTGTTAAAATCATTTGTTCAGAACACTTGGGATGCCTAACACGTTCACTTAACTTATGTCAATACCTACAGGATACAAAAGCCGGAAAGTATTACTGATTTAAACGTTTTTTATGTTCTTTACAGCCGAGTTTTTGCACGGTAATTACAGATATTTAAAATCTGATATGACATGATAAAGGAATCATTAACTTCTTTGTCTTTAAGTGCTATGTTGCACAGAAATATGTGATCTTGCCTACTGTTGTTGAAAGTGATTCAACCTCCCAACCATGTACCGCAAATGTTCCTCAGAAATTAACACTCTACACCCATGCATCCCCATATTTCTATCATGCTCAGCGGCTACCATCCTCATCCACATGGAATAAAAATATGCAGACACATGGATGCGTATTTGTTAATTCCCGATTAACCGCTGTGCGACATGGCTGAATTTCCCAAGAACAAATTCTGAAATGCAATGTGGCATCAACAATTCTCTTATATGAGTTCATTTTGAGAGTAAATTGCATAATTTTTATGAGTACTTCACTTTTAGACAAGGGCAAGTTTAAACCAAATGAACGATATGCATTTCAAAAATCTTAACTAAATATGGGATTTGCTAGAACTAGGTACCTGTCCACACCCTGTTACTCAAAAGGCCTCTGCAATTCTTGGAGACGACACAAAAAGCCCTTCGAGTAGGTTAAGTTTAAGGAAGGCTTGACAACTCAAAAATTGATCAGGCAGGCCTTCAAAAATGAGCCTTCTTGAAGCAGACTACATCTTGCTAGACAAGCGGTCACATATTTTAAACTTGCGAGTTACACAATATGAAGCATAACAAACGAAAAGCAGTACAGTAAGTGCAAGCCCATTCTTTAAGGAAAAAGTATACTATAGGTTGATGACAGTACTTCTCTTTAGGGCATTGGTTGAATTCAACTTTTGAAATTCACATCCCTAAAATCATGCGATTATAGTGCTTCAATCTTCCTCGAGTTCAGTGACGTCAGTGGGTAATGCATTATTCGCTAGATATTAAATAGCGAGCGTGGATTCAAAGCGCCGACCTACGAACGACGCGCGTACAAAGGTGGTGCGAAACTATAACGAAAACAAACTTTTGAATTCGTTGACATCACTGACTCAAAGGAAGATTGATTGGAGATAAGATGACATAGTCATCCAGAGGAGAGCATTTCATGATGTAGAGGAAAATCAACCAGAACCATCCAATACACCAAACTTGCTTCCAACGATTGCAAAACATTACTTTCAATCATTTAAATGCAGAATCACCAAAAAGACACTTTTACTTGTAATGGTGCCCTATGCTACCTGTGCTCTTTTGTCATGATAAAGCCCATCATGTGTGAATTTGTGTAGCTAGTAAGTCAGATGTGTCTAGCCCTATCATGTGTTGAAATTTGTGTAGATAGTCAAGTCAGAGTGTCTATTCTTTCACAGAAAACCTAAATTATTCCCAGTGCTATCGTCCATATGCAAATCATTTCCCCAAATTCACCCCCAAAAGTCAACTGCTATAGCTGCACCAACGACAGACCGATAAATCCAGCATTTCCATTCCTATGGGCTTTTTATATTTTTTATTTAGCGATATATTTTTAATTTGTATATTTTTTTACTTAAAAGGGATGTCTCGATTTAGTATAATGCTAAAGTTTTCATCTTGATAGAATGGCCTTTACTCCAAAAACCCCATTAATAAAGGGTTTTGTGCTGATATTTTTGAACTCGTTTTGGGTGGAGCTAAAAAGTGATTTGTAATCCCCATAGAGTTACTGGGTAAGAATTTAATATTCATCACAAACAATGGGTACATTTTCACTTTTAACACCAAGCCAAAAAATCCTTTAGTCCTAAGATTTCACTGGGTACATGAGAACAATAGTAGCTTTCTGCCGCTACCAAATTTTGACCACGTCCAGTAAAATCGGGGTTATGGGGAAAGCTTTTAGAGATGGCCATGGCACCTTTAAATTGGTTTTATTTTTACCTTTGTTAGTATAAAACTTGAAATCATGCCCCATAAGTGTAAACTTATCCCCCAACTGCAGTGAATAACACCCTGAGTCAAGTTCATATTTGAGCACCTTCTCAAGTAAACCTAATAGGAGTGATGTGACATTGCCATCAAAAAACTTTATTCCATATGCTGATCATTTATCCTTTTCGTCATCCCCATTATAAAAAAACACCCGCATTCTGATGGAAGGTGGCAGCTGCATGGTGTCAACAACACATGTAAATAGCAGTGTTTACATTGAATGAAACCGATCGATTCTTCCATGGAAATGTGTTCGCGAAGTCATTATACGTCAAGTCAAAAAACCGAGCATATTGGTGGAACTACATTTATACCATGGAAAATAGAACACAGCTGCAAATATGGGTGACGTGTAGCAAAACAGGCTCAGAGAGAAAGAAAGATCCAATGACAAGAAGAATCAAGGTGTAAATAAGAGATATTACTTGTAAAGAAGAAATTAAGAAACCCTATGTATGCATGAAAGACATTCAAAGCAACTCCACTTCATATCAGTTATGGGTCATTCATCTATGCAGTGCTGCCACTCCACTAGCAAATTTGAAAACAAATGCAAAGGTATTCGTTAAGGGAACGCCCATAGAGTTGCAGAGGAACACATGTGGTCCAGTGGATAAATTCCAGGATTCACACACCAAAGGTGTGTGGATGTATGAGAAAGGCGTTAGACAAGGATGCCCCATCTCGCACTCTATTCATTTGCGATCGAGAGTTCGCATGTAAGAAAACAGGCTAAAAAGTAAAAAGGTATAAGAACCGTCCATTAGGAATACGCTAAAAAGTCAGCACCCGATATTCAAGTAGATGCATGACATCACTGGTGAAAAAGAAGGTTCACACTTTAATTATCTCTGTTTCTACCAAGGTGGATAAATGGGTACCAGCATTAGTAAATTGTTGGGAAAGGAACAGACTCACTGTGGAGGTGTAGCAATCACCTACGGCAACAAAAATTGACTTCAAAAGAGAGATGGGCACTTTTTTGTATAAACAGGTCCATTCACCTTTACCTTTTGTGAGTTGTGAGGTACTTTTTGGTTTAAATTCAATTTTGAAATTCTAAGATGAGCGGATTCAGTTCTTCTGTAGCAGAATTTCGAACACCATTATCAAACAAACTGTCTTGCTTTCAGTCAGATTTTACACAAAATCTACTTTAAATAACCTAGCACTAACCTAAACAGAATCACCAAAAAGACCCGTTATTTTGTTTTAAACAAAACCCCACTACCAAACCCATAGTCTGAGTTCATGCTCTTATGGTCAGATAAACTCTGAATGTTGAAATCGGTGTACCACAAGTCAAGTGCATATTTGAGTAAGTCCTAAGTTATACCTATAAACTGAATGTGGCACTGCCTCAAGTAACCTCTATTAGATATAGCTGATCCTTTTCATCCCCCATTATAACATAGCGATGGAAGGTGGTTTGTATGTGTCAACAAAACCAGATAATTAGCGGTGTTATGTTGAATGAAAAACTGAGTCGATTCGTCCATTGAGAAGTATTTGCAGAGTCATTATACATAAATCAATGAACGAACTGGAGTGAGGTTTTGCAAAAAGCAGCTGAAAAAAGGCCGACATATACCCTCAAACTGGGTCCAGAGGTAAAAAAAAGCTGAAAATGAAAGAAAAAGGTAAATTCGGACCTTTTGAAAGCATAAAAATGCTGAAACAGCTGAAAAGCTGAAACTCTCACAGGCCTGGGCCAGAACCCGAGTGGAACTACAATTATACTAGACTGATTCCTCTGATATGTGACCCGTACCATTCTTGCGAAGGTTTGAAAAATTCAATGTAAGCGCAAGGAGAATGTTGTTAATCATGTTATGAGAGCAATGTTAAGGCCCGAAATAAGCTATAGTGCGTTTCCACATGAATTGAAATTGTGTGTAAGTGGCAGGCATAAGTGAGTTAAATGACCGGAGTGTCCTCCAAGATAACCTGGGTGTGGCCGTGCATGTGAGTCTTTCATTTTCCCGGTAGAGCTAGGTTTACCCCCATCTCGACTTATTGAATAGTCCAAAACTCCAGGGGTACGAACGTATCAACACGCAATCACAACGGATTCTCTTAGAGGAGGAGCGATCACGTACCTAGGTCCAACATCATCGTTTACCCCTCACTAAGAAAAGGTTTGACACCTTTGGTAGGTATATGGCCCCTCTATATCAACACAGGTTAGGTCAGTACTTCAATTGTGGTGTCAACTCTTTCAATAGGGGCAATTTAAGTTTACAACAAGGGTCAACTTTTAAAATGGCTCCAATCATGTTTGAAATTTCTGCCCTATTGTCAATCAATTCAGAAGGCTTCCAAAAATGTATAAGTTGTACCAGGCATCTATGACCATTGGTTTGGTAGTCATAGGGTAAAAATGGCTAAAATGGTAAAAAAGGTAAATTTCTTTGTGTACAGAGGTCACAATCAGAAGTTGCTCCCAATTTTATGAAAAATGAAAGAAGTGTTCATTTATTTTAATTCGTCAAATTAAGGAATAGTTTGTAACCGGAGTAGCGTCTACAGTGTATAGTTATCACGTTATGGCGACAAATAAATAGGTATAGGGCAACATAATCCCATTGGCGTTGACTTCTTTGACCCTTTCTCCGTAAGTAAATATTTTAAACAGAACAAAACTATACTTTTTGGGAGTCCCTCTTACCTCAGGAATAATGTGCAAGTATTTAAAATATAATCAGATTAACTTTTAAAATGTTGACCCCTGTGCAAATTGTGATTGACCTTTTTTCCCATTTTAGTCATTTTTACCCAATAAACGCCAAACCAATGGTCGTAGATGGTCCAAACTATACATGTTTTTGAATTCCTTATGATTAGATGGACAATATGGCATACATTTCAATATGATTGGGGGCATTTTAAAAGTTGGACCCCTTTGTAAACTAAATTGTTAATATGGCCCCTATTCAACACGTGATCACACAATTTGCGTACCTAACTACCTACCTAGCAGATGTAGAGGGTCCATACTAACTACCAAAGGTGTCAAACTTTTTCTGTAGTGGGAGGTAAAAGAATTCCTTAATAAGGCCCCTATAATATCCAGCTCCTGCTCTATCTGTTCATGTCTGAAGTTAGATGGTGTCATTAATGCTTTCTACACACACATACATTTTTATTGATACCATTTGTAAACCTTATTCACGCTGTGCATAAGACAAGTTAATATGAAATGTAAGGTTCCTGTAATCAATTCTAAAAAAATTTGTGGGGGTGGACCTTTCATTAGCTCATTATTCCACTTTTAAAAAGTTCCACCATAGTGCTGAAGTTTGGCGAAACAAACAAATTCAATACAACACTGATGGGGAAACATGAAAGTAATTCAGTGGCAGACCCAAATGCTGACTCTGATGAGAGCATTTTTAATGATGCAAAAGCAAAATGAACATGACATTACAATGAACTTGAGACCAAACAGAGCATAGCCTTTTTCTCACTGATTTTGCTCACTTGTAAACCACTTTCTTCAAACTGACAATTCCACTTGTTTCTTGAAATCTCATGAATATTTTGGTAGATCAGGTTCTCTTTGAGGGCCTGCTACTGTCCAGGACTGGGTTATCGGTGGCTAAACGTCACCCCACCATCGGTTCCAAGGAAATCTGATGAGGGTAGCTGATTACCCTGGTATAACTAAAAAGAAGATCTACCTATAGGGCGTCGACTCTCTGGATGCTAAATGGCGTCCATTCAGCACTTTACGTAGGAAGGGCATCTGGTCATTATCTTTTTTGCTCCAATAATAAATGAATGGTGTGGTGAATCCCGCCACCTTCCGTTAGAGGGGACAACACCGTACTTGGTTTACTAACCCCCTACCATAACATTACCATGAAAAGTTAATTGTGTTGGGTAATAATTATTTTCCAGAAATGCACTTTACTCAACACATGTAACTATAAATATCGTATCTGGCATTTTCAGTTGTGTGAACTACAAAGCCTCATCATCAAGTCATCTACATAAGGGTCAACTAAGAGCCCATCTACCAACAAGGACAAAGGGATCACTACATATTGCCAACCGAAGACCACTAATCCAGATCTATGTCACAGTCAATACAGATCACCGACTCTGAATTTGATACTGTGTACTTGTAATCATACACACGTTTCCTTCTGGCTTCAATCTCAACATACTTTATTGAAGCATTTGTAGAAGCTTACCTGTAATCACTCTGCATGCAATAACATAACCTTGGATTTTCTAAGAATAGCTCACCTACATAATAATCAATTATTAAGATTATTTACAAACTGTCTTCCATGCCTGTGCTCTGCTTCTTAATGGCTGATTTTTCTTTTGCAATAACGGCCTGGGAAAAAATTGGCCTAGGAATTTTGTTCTTCCCTGGAAAGGTGTAGGCAAAACAAAAATTAGCTACATTTCCCAACATTTCTCATGTATTTTTTCAAAGCAAAATCAACTTCCCTTGAATGAGGCATCTAGAAGTCCACTTTTTCTCCCGGTAAGCCCCACAAGAATAAAACCCTTCCGGAAAAAGCATTTTTTCCTATTTCCAAATCTCATAGTGTGTATATGGGTCAGTCTTACATGAAAACTCCCCCCCCCACATGCACCATTGGTTAACAAACGGTACTCAACATTTTTCAGTCGAGCTCATCTCACACTTCGCTTGATTAGCCCGCCACAATCCCCTTATGCGCGTGCTTCCTGGTTACTATGGTCGATTCAAAATTAGACACGCTTAATTGCAGTTCCCCCTAGATGTACTTGATCCATAAGGTAATTCTCCAATCATATTCCAGTGATGATGTAGTGTTCCATTTAGGTCACATCTGTGGATAATCAAATAAATTCTCTTGATTTAGCATGCACACCAAAGAATCAGCGCAGCAACAATGATCCACTACGACTGGATAAATCACTTCACTTCCACAACACGTCTTATCAGCGCTACTTGTAAATACCTGCTTAGAACAGCTTCCATTTTTACACCTGTGTAGAGATGGCAGCAAGATTAATGGTTTAAACAAAAACATTGGTTAAAACAAGATTCAAACCCACAACCTTGCTGCATGAGTCCAATGCATAACCATAAACATTATAACTCATTATAGCCTCAAGAATATGGTCAATTTTGCCCTGACGTTAATGGCATTGTTATCATTATTATTCATACTATACTTTGTCTCCTCTGAAGTATGAAGTGGCGGAGTGCGCGTACACCCAGTGCCGCCTTTCAGTTGCAATGCACTTGTACTTTACCTACACACGCGCTGAAAGTCAGTTCAATGCATACGGCCGTGTCGCTACTTCATACTTCGAGCTGGACAGAGAATATTACTTTCCTATTGCTATGTTGGGGGAAATTGTACTAATTTGTGCTAATTATGATGTTAGGGTTGTTCATTTCCTCTAACATTTCTCCTTTGTATTGTGCCTTAGTATAACAAAGGGAAGGAATATTATGCATGTTTACTTATGCAAATTAAGCACACTTTTTTTTATTTTGTATGTGTAACAACACGAATATCAATATGCAAAGCTTCATTAAAAGGCTAACCTAGTACCAAATAAATACTAGGTATGCAGTAGGATTTAAGCTTTTTTTAAATATTTGTAGTTATATGATAAATAATGGTATTTTAACTTTTTAGCTCAGGCATATAAACAGGCTTTGTTTTTTCTTCTTCATTAAGTCAAGGTTATTTCAAAAAGCCTCATTAATCAATGCAATGGATTGTTTGTGGTTTCTATTTTAATGAGTAAATTGCAAGTGCTAAAAAAGTTACTTTAGAAAACAATCATGTGCATGTGTATACATATTTTGTGTGTGTTGGTATAGATTTCATACCTTGTAAGAATTTCTTACCTTGCTACAGAAATGCCTTGAATAAGTGAAAACAAAAGGCAATTGTGATTTGCTTAATTTCAATATAAAGCATAGGCTGAATTTAGTATTTGCTCCTATTGTAAATTAGAAATGTTACAATTTTTGTACCAAAAAATAATTCTCAGGTTAATTCTTTCACATGGGGATATTTTTGCTAAAAAGCTTTACATTAGTGCAGATACCAGAATTTTTATATTTTAGGGACACCTGTTATGTGAAATCTCTTGCTGCACCTTTAAGGGCAATGTCAACCCTAGTGTCCTCCAAATAATCGGTGTGAGCGCACGTGCATTGATTTCTTTCATTTTCCGGTAGAGCTATGTTGACCACTCTCCGACTTATTTGAAAAGTCCAAAACTCAGGGGGACGAACGTATCAACTCGAATCACACGGATTCTCTTAGAGAGAGCAGCACGGACCCAGTCAACTCATCGCTTACCCCTCACTCAGGGAAATAGGTTGACAACCTTTTGGTAGGTAGTATGGACCCTCTATATCAACACTATGTAGGTAGTACTCTCAAATTGTGTGTCAATTTTTCAATATCGGGGCCAATGTAAGTTTACACAAGGGTCAACTTTAAATGCCCAAGCATGTTGAGAATGTATGTCATATTGTCCATCAAGTCATAAGGATTCCAAAAATGTATAGTTTGTACCATCTATTCCCACTATGGTTTGGAGTTATAGGGTTAAAATTGCTAAAATGTACAAAGTAATTTTTCTTTTTGTAACAGAGTCAAAATCAGAAGTTGCTCCCATTTTAGTAATTGCAAAATGAAAGAAGTTGTTCATTTAGTAATGCTGTCAAAATAAGGAATAAGTTTTGACCATCTACAGTGTATAGTTATCACGTTATGCGACAAAATATGTCATAGGGCCACATAATCCAATTGGCTTTGACCTCTTTGACCCTTATCTCCGTAAGTAAATATTTTAACTAATCAAACTAGACGTTTTGGGGAGTCCTCTTATCCTTCAGGCAATAATGTTGCAAGTATTTAAATATAATCGATATAAACTTTTAATGTGTGGACCCCCTGTGCAAATGGTGAGTGAACCTTTTTTAAACCATTAGGCATTTTACCCAATAACTCTCCAAAACCAACGGTCGTAGATGGTACAAACTATACATTTTTTGGAATCCTTATTATTAGATGGACAATAGCAATATCATTTCAATATGATGGGGGCACTTTTACAATTTGTGACCCCTTTGTAAACTTAATTGGCCCCTATTAAAAGTGATAACGCAATTTGCGCGTACCTACCTACCTAGCATTGATGTAGAGGTCCCATACTAAAATACCACAGTTGTTCCAACTTTTCTGTATTGGGAGGTAAACAAATTCCTAAAAATGCCCTATTATATCCTGCTCCTGCTCTGCTCTATCTTCAAATTTTTTCAGTCTGAAGTTAGATGGTTGTCATTATATGCCTTTCTACACATACATAAGCATTTTATTTTCCCATTTACCAACCTTTTCCCACCTGTTCATAGACAAGTAATAGGAATGTTAATGTGCCTGTTAATGATTCTAAAAAAATTCATGGGGACCTTCATTACTCATTACTTCCCGTTTAAGAAGTTCCACTATTGCTGAAGTTTGGCTGACGACAACAAATTCATACACACTGATGGAAACATGAAATGTAATTTCATTGCAACACCCCAATGCTGACTCTGAGGATACAGTTTTTAAGTGATGGCAAAAGCAAAAGAACACTGACACTACACAGGAATTGAGACCAAACATAGCCTAGCCTTTCTCACTGATTTTTGCGTCATTGTAAACCACTTTTCTTCAAACTGAACATTCCCAACTTGTGTCTCTTGAAAATCTCATGAATATTTTGGTAAGATCAGGTTCTCTTTTAGGGCCTGCTACAGGTATCCCGACTGGGGTTATCGGTGGCTAAACCGTCACCCCATCGGTTTCCAGGAAATCTGATTAGGGTAGCTGATTACGCCTGGTATAACTTCTTTAAAAAAGAAGATCTACCAAAAGGGCGTCGACCTCTGGAGGCTATGGCGGCCATTCAGCACATTGACTTAGGAAGGGCATTGGGTCAATTATTTTTTGCTCCAATAAATAAATAATGTTTGGTGAATCCCTCCACCTCCGTTAAGAGGGGACAAAACCGACTTTTGTTACCCTACCTACCATTAACAGGAAAAGTTAATTGTGTTGGTAATAGTATTTCCAGAATGAACTTTCGATCTCAACACATGTAACAGCTACCTGGAATTCAGTTGTGTGAACTACAAACAGGCCTGCATCAGCAAGTCATCTACATAAGGTTCACTAATAGCCCATCTCCCACAATGACATGGATCACTACAGATTGCCAACAGACCACTTCCAGATCGAATGTCACATTCATAAAGAATCACCGCCTGATCTTTGCATACTGTGTACTTGTAATCATAGCACACGTTCCCTTTGGCTTCAATCCAAAGAATTGATTGAAAGCGTGTGTAGAAGCTTACTGTAATCATCTGCATGCACAGAACATACCCTTGGATTTTCTAAGAATAGCTCACATAAATATAATCATTATATTAAGAGTAGTTACAAATGCCTCTTCTGCCTGTGCATGCTTCATTATCAATTATTTTCTTGCAATACAGGCCCTGGAAAAATTGGCCTAAGGATTTTGTTCTTCCCTGGAAAGTGTATCAAAACAAAATTAGCTCCATTTCCCAACTTCTCATTTATTTTTTCATAGCAAAATCAAAACTTCCTGACTAGCACATCCTAGAAGTCCACATTTTCTCCAGGTAAGCCACACAGAATAACCCTTAGAAAAAACATGTTTATTCCTTAAGGTGTTCCAAATTTCATATGTGTTCAGATTGGTCAGTTACATGACACTCCCCCCCCCGCAATGGGCACATTTTTACCAAACGGTACTCACATTTTCAGTAGAGTCACTCCCACTTCGCTTTTGATTAGACCCGCACATCCCATGATGCCGGGCTTCCTTGGGTTCCTATGGCGATTCCAAAATTAGACACGCTTAATTGCAGTTCCCCCTAGATGTACTTGATCCATAAGGTAATTCTCCAATCATATTCCATTGAATGATGTAGTGTTCCATTTCGGTCACAGTCTGTGGATAATCAAATAAATTCTCTTGATTTAGCGCACACCAAAGAATCAGCGCAGCAACAATGATCCACTACAGACTGGATAAATCACTTTCACTTCCACAACACGTCTTATCAGCGTCTACTTGTAAATACCTGCTTAGAACAGCTTCCATTTTACAAACCTGTGTAAGAGACTGGCAGCACGATAATGGTTTAAAACAAAAACATTGGTTCAAACCACAACCTTGCTGCATAGTCCAATGCATAACCAGAAACATTATAACTCATTATAGCCTCAGAATATGGTCAATTTTGCCCTGACCTTATGCATGGTTATCTATTATCCTACTATACTTTGTGTCCTCCTCTGAGTATGAAGTGCGACGCGCGCGTACACCAGTGCCGCCTTTCATTGCAATGCACTTGTACTTTACCTACGCGTGCGCGCTGAAAGTCAGTTCAATGCATCCGCCCCGTGTCGCTACTACTTCATCTTTCGAGCTGGACAGAGAATATTACTTTCCTATGGCTACTATGTTGGGGGAAATTGTACTAATTTGGGGCTAATTATGATGTTAGGGTTGTTCATTTCCTCTAACATTTCTCCTTTGTATTGTGCCTCTGTATAACAAAGGGAAGGAATATTAAGTGCATGTTTACTTATGCAAATTAGCACACTTTTTTTTTTTTGTATGATCCTGTCACAACACGAATATCAATAGGCAGCTTCCTAAAAGGCTACCTAGACCAAATAAATACTAGGTATGCAGTAGGATTTAGCTTTTAAAATATTTTTGTTTATATGATAATGTTATTGTTAACTTTTTAGCTCAGGATATAACAGGCTTTGTTTTTTTTTTTCTTCTCATTAATTCAGGTTATTTCAAAACCTCATAATCAATGCAATGGATTGTTTGTGGTTTCTATTTTTAATGAGTAAATTGCAAGTGCTAAAAAAAGTACTTTAGAAACAATCATGTGCATGTGTTACATATTTTTGGTGTGTGTTGGTATATATTTATACCTTTTTAAAATTTTCTTAACCTTGGCTACAGAAATTGCCTTGAATACGTGAGACAAAGGGCAATTGGTGATTTGCTTAATTCATATAAACATCGTCGAATTTAGTAGGTGCTCTATGTAAATTAGAAATGTACAATTTTTTGTACCACAAAATAATTTCCTCAGTTATTTCTTTCACATGGGGATATTTTTCTAACAACTTTAACATATTGCAGATACCAAATTTTTTATATTTTTAGGGACCCTGTTATTTGAAATCTCTTGCGCCTTTAAGGGCAATGTCAACCCTATTGTTTTTGTTTTTTAACACGAATTTCGATTTTTGGCAACCATTTTAAACAAAACCTGTGTTCATCATTATCAACAAAGGTTATCCACTGCAGACAATTCTAAGTTGTATTTTTTTGCCGATAAAACATCTATTGACCATTAGAGTCACAAAAACCACATGCTCTAAACGGTGGGATTTAAGCACATTTCATGCCGTCAGGCGCAAGGCATAAGCGCGCGTCGGCGTGGTAATTGTTGCTGCGTCTCAGCGTGCGCGTTATTTGAATGTACTTTTATGCGCGCGCATCTTGGAAAACAAAAATAACTTTGAAAATGTGAAAAAAAGCGCTGATTTAGACCAGATGAATTTCAATTTCTTCGACTTTTCTAGAGTTAGAGACAAAAGATGTTTGCTTAAATAGTGCATAAATTGTATTTTTTTATCACCTGCACAACATACTCAATTTTTGAAGTTCACAGATAAAGTTATTGCGAAGTACAAGCTTGAAGGGTGTGAAAAGTCACTTTTTTTACTAACACCAGATTCTCAATGTTCCTTTTTCGCAAGATAATCTAACTCCCAAAATACCAAAGTAAACGGTAAGGTTTAACTTTTCCTACGATACAATCGGTCTTCTCTAGGAAGGGGTTTTTTTCTTCCTCAATTTTTTCATATTTCGATTTCTAACTAAGATTCTCCATATATCAGCACTTTTGGGAAAAGAAAGTCAGCACACTTTTTTTGACTTTTCCCTTATATTTCGAAAAGTAGCTCTTTTTAAAAATGAAAAAAAGGTCCCTAGAAACTTTTCGGTTTCTAAAAAAACATAAGAAATTCATGCTGTCCCTGCATTTTTGGGGCAAATCAATATTTTGTTTATGTATTTTTTTCTCAAATACGAAAGTTTTACATTAAAATGATGCCCACCCATCGGCTCATCATCAAATTTTTCTTTCTCGAAATGTTATACTTTTACATCCATAACAAATATTTGCCAAAGTTATACCAACCAAAATATATACTTGGGGAAACTCAAGGTTGGACACGGTCTTAAACAATATGGAATCAATTTTGTGCATTTTCCCCCTACAGTAACAATCTTTGACAAGGTCTGTCGTCGTGTGCGGAACCATGGATTACCATTGGGGTTCCTGCATCATTTGAATCTGCATTCACTCACTCAAACCCTCCCTTTCAATTACCATGATTCTTCTAGAAATGCACGCCCCCAAACACACCATACAACCTCACTATTGGTTTCATTAGAGTATCTAAAGTCATATCATCTCATTTCATGTTAATATGGTTGTTTCCTCTACTTACAGTTTACTGTTTAGAGTTTATAGAGGGTAAAGGTTAGGATTTAGGCTTAATGCTTAATTTAGAGGCACTAAGCGTGATCCATCCAGGAGAGTCTAAATATTCAAAACTTTGCAAGATTAGTCGTTAAGTAGATAAATATTCTATTAATTCACATTTAAGTTATTCTTTCCAAATGAAAAATTACAAAAAAAAACAGTGTTCAAAGATAGAATCTCTTTTTTTCACGGTGTTTTAGTAAAGTTTTTGTAGGACAGAAATTTCACTAAATATCCAATTTGTCTTTAATTAGGTAATTGCTTTCAGTCTTATATCACTTGCAGGGTATGTTAGGGGTAGCTAGCTATACCGGTTACAGGCATGCAAAAAACTATCTTGCGGATTTTTGATCTTTTTCAATTTTTCTGATTTGCAAGTCACTGATAGTGGCCTTTAAGTTATAGTGCAAGATTGTAAACAATGTCGGTAGCGATAGACTAATGTTGGCATAAGAAAAAGCAAAATTAACATCATGTCAGAATTTTGGAAGGAAGTGACCTGTGGAATGAATGTGACCTGTGAACTGTGTGAAATAACCACCACAGATTTCTTCTAATTTTTTTTTTGATTTGATCAATTATGTTAAACAGCAGGAAATAAATCTTCATACGTTGTTTGTTTTTCTTTTGAATAAAACAAAATTGAATCTTTCACAAAAGTGCACCTTAAAAACATTGGTGCAGTGAACTGCATAGATCCTGTCACTCCACCAGTCAATAACCTGTGTACTTTTTTTTTTTATTTTGCCTCTACGCGTTAGTTCTGCTTGACTGTGCATCCATTACACTTGAAACCAATCTACTTACACAAAATAGTAAAACTTATTTTTACAGCAAAAATTTTCACAACTCATCAAGAACCCACCATTTTGGCACAAAATTTATTTTTACAGATTTTATTTTTTCAGAAAATCTTTGTAAAAAAAAATAACTTGCGCAATAATTTTTTTGCAACGTTGAAAGCTCTTGCAAAATTCACTCAAATAAATTAACTCGCAAAATTAAGTCTTTAAAATACTCATCAAGTCATCATCAAGTATGATTGACAAGTGATGTCAGACATAGAGCTACTATCGTTGGGTCTGTTCACTCACAGTGCGCAGTACAGAATAATAAACGTTTTTTGCAGTAGCCCAGGATCTTTACTAAGCTCCATTTCACCTTGCCGAGATTTTGTGATTTAGTAGATATGATCGGTTGTCTTATGTTAGCAGTCATGCTTCGCTGAGCACGATTACAGCAAGCAATGACTGTTTTTAATGATTTGTGAGTGTTTTGACAAATTTGACTTGGGAGACTCTTACACACAATCTTTGCTATATCTGTTCCACTAAAGCCATTTGGGTGTCCAACATCCTGTGTTTTGAGAGACTAATTAAACTACAATGTTACTTGTAGTCCCAAAAAAATCCGATGCCGACCAGAAATCTATGTTTACATCTTGAATCAGCATCTTGCCCGCAAAAGTACCCACTTGAAAGAGTGACTTCTACAAAGTTTATTAGGTCTCCAAATTGAAATTTGATCAAACTCACATGGAAAAGTATTGACAGTGTAATAAAACATGCTCAAGATGTTGGTATAATAACAAATTTTAAAAACTTCCTTACCCCACATGCTCCTGGATACACTTATATGGCTCTCTAATATGCCAGATCTAAATGTACGGTATATTAGCTTGGGGCACTGCATGCTCAACTCTATCAATCAACTTATAAAATACAAAAAGGGCTATACGTATCATAAGTAATGTTGGTTTAAATGTAGTACTAACCCATTGCTGATCAAATATAATGTCTTAACTTGTTAAAGATATGTAAATTTGGAACTTGCCCACCGTTTATGTACAAATAGAAATCACATGTTGCCAGATGTAATTTTGATGATCTTTGTGAAAACATCAAATATTCACAATATTACTACCAGACATAGAAATAAATTCCGACTTCCTCTGTTTTACGAGTATTTTCTGAAAAAAATCTATTAATTTTGCAAAGGCCACTAAGCTATGGAATGGTATAACTGACAACATAAAATCTTCCGTGTCATAAGCAATTCCGAAAAGCATACAAAACCTTCTCATGCAAGGTTTTTATCCATATTGTTATAGTGTTCATTATCAATTTTAAGTCTTTAATAGTGCATTTTAATTTCTGTTTGAGATTTATTTTCTTATTCATTGTAATAAGATTATTAATACAAGGCATGTAATTATTTGGTTCTGTCAATTGCATTGCTGGATGTGGACCGCTTGTTGATTGGTCTCTCGGCAATTTCCATCCGACTCTCACATGCTGAGCATGGTCCACTACAATCAATTTGGCAAAATGGGGTTACAGATTGACAGGCTAAATAAACGCCTACCTTATAATCTCCTTCACTCTCGGTATATTTATCATCTGTTATTATTTTTATATATTTATATGTGGTGAGCAAATAATAAAAAAAAAAAAAAAAATAACTTAAACTGCACCTCTATAACCACTTTTGCTTTGGTAAACTTAAGCATGAAAATGTATTTTGCATCCTAACCAAAACACATCCCTGTGTCCCCCTTCCCCAAAAAGGTTACATATGTATGAATTGAAATCAAATTTTTGAAAATGTTGAAAGTACTTTCTTTATTATGTAATCTATAGTCCCTTTTAGTACTCCAGGTGTACAGCTGCCTAGCACACATTCTTAGACCGCTGCCAACAGTCCTACAGGTGTCGTTTCCTTCTCTTTCTACTGTTATAAAATTGCCTCTCAGTGCCTTACATGTTTAAAGATGGCTAGGTTTTTTCATTGCTGAAACAAGCAAATTAAACTGCTGTACAGTATTATTTTGTATTTGGCAGGACAGACATGTAAATAAACCAGAACGTAGAGTATTCATATTCCAGGCAAAAACAAAAATCTGAGGATATTTTTCATAAGCATCTCCAGCATCGAAAGCAAAAAACAATGAACACTCAGCAAAATCATTTTTCCAATCATATTTGTGAACTATTCGCATTCACACGTCTAAAGAGGAAACAAAGAAGATGGGACTGAAAATTAGCAGAGGTTATAGAGAAAAGATACTTCATTAATCCTGAGAAAAAAGAACGATTGACTATACTAACTTGTTCATAATCTGCATTCCTAGAAAAAATTGTTGGTACACTTGCGGGCCAATATATTGGACACAATTCCAATGTTCACAAAGGAGATCGAATTGGGGCAAGTCCTTGATTCTTTAGAAAGCAGAGCTCTTCCCTTTACCAAAATTAATACCCACTACCCATCATCAATGTTGCGGGACCTGGTAAAGACGTTGCCCAAAACATGACTCGGATCAACATTGAATTGGGGGAGCGGCTGTCAACATTTCCCTAAAAAATTCGGTCAAAAGTGATTCCAACATTTTTTCAGGATTGTAGTATAAGCAAAAATTATTCAGCTTTTGTTTATCCATAACATGAAAGTAATTCTGTTTTACAAGGCTTTGCCACAAGGGGGCACAGCGCATACACCACACATTGCTCTGTGCAGATTCTAGGGGTCTTGATACGGCTGACTCCATGGACTGAGCAAGTAAGACAATGTTACGGAACGGCAAATGGACGTGGCCAGATTCAGGGGCGGCGCCAGGGTAAAAACATAGAGGGGCGAAACATCTGGGGGGGCGAACCAGTACAAAATGAACTCATTTTGTTAAAAAACCCCCAAGTTTTGGGGCAAAAACCCCTGTTTTTCCTAAATTTTGAAAATTCTCAGGGGGCGGCCGCCCCTCCCTGCCAACCCCTGCGCCGCCACTGCGGCAGATGTTGAAACTCCTGAAAAGGTTTCACATGCCAGTGGATGACTTAGTCACAGTGTACGCTAGTAAGACCCAGTTTAGAATACGCAGTACCAGTTTGGCATTCAAGTATTAACGTCAAAAATTTAAACATGATTGAACGCATTCAAAAACGCGCCATGAAAATTATTCTCGGACAGGGGACTATGTAACATACTCAGCTAGCCTTACCATCTGACAATACTCAAAATACGCTCGTGAAAGACGACGCCATCTTCGCATCACATTTTAGACATCTTATGAGGCAGATAAGTTTTGCGAATGGTTACCCCCTCCTGAGGTGATACCACCCCTTACCAGCTTAGATCTGCCGCTAAGCTTGGCACACTCCGCTGCAGAACAAAGCGATACCAGGATAGTAAATACCATACTCATCACAGACTATACAATCAAAATGTGTAAATTATGTGAAATATCTGTTATCAGCACAACTTCTTGAAAAAATTAATTTGTTGGTGCGTTTCAGTTTATATTTTGTTACATTAATGTATTTTTGTAGTTATATCCCTTGTTTTTTTTCTTTCTACTACATTCTTTCTATCTATCTTTTTTATCTATCTCTATCTATTTATATATATTCTCTCCTCTCCTCTATCTCGACCGACGGAAACCACTATTGTCTCTTTCCCAGCTGAGTAATCGTTATTTATGATAATGCAATATTGGAGGTATGTTTTATAGGATCTATATATGTTATATGCTAAAATCTTGTAATTCAGGTACCTGTACAGATTTTAATTAAAACCATGAATGAAGGAATGAATGAATGAGTGGTGTTGCTTGAAGTTG